>CAJHQP010003915.1:0-61104 GCA_905132765.1 Moricandia arvensis | reverse complement strand
ATTTGAATTTAAGAAGGATTTTGAAAAAGATTTCAAACCCGTCTCCCAAAATGGAAAATTCTTAGTTATAATTTTATAAGTCGGTTTTTTTGCACGGAATGTTCTAACCCTGTCTGACCCATCAATCAAAAAAATTCAAACTTTTTGCTCGGCTTTGCTCAGACGACAGTGCTCTCCGGAAGACCCTTGTTTCCCTTACTTCTCTTCTCTCTTGCTCATCTATATAAAATTGTTGTGGCTTGTCTCTAACGTTATTGTCCACTGGTTAGGGATCTGGAGCGGTGGTGAGGTGTGTCTTGAGTAGGAGCTTTGGTGGTCATTTCCGTGTTTGTTCTTTGAGATCTCTCATATCAAGTCGGATCTTGTCCGTTGGTGGTATGTCTTGGCTCGGTCATGGTGCTTTGGGTCACATTTCCTTTTTATGGTTTTCGCTTTCTAGGTTGATGACGATAACATGCGTTTTCAGTTGGGGGTTGGCGTCTCTCAAATCTATGCTCAGACCCTTCTTCTTCTTCTCTCAACATCAGTGAGAGACTGTTGCGTTAGCCGTAGATTTTGGATCTCTATCATCTTCATCGGTGGTGATGGTGAGCTGCTCTTGGTGGTTTCTTTGTGTAGGTGGGTACAGTTGGTTCTTGAAGGTGATGTTGTCAAGCCTATGAAGAGTTCTGAGCTCTCCCTTATCTTCGAAGTCCGATGTTGTGCTCTGATGAAGAGAGTTGGTAAGAGATTTCCTATACGTTACACTGTCAGCCTCCGGTTCTCGAAGGAAGTCCCTCGTGTGAGTATGTTGGTCCATGGTGTTTTCGACGTGGTCTGCTCTCTTTTGGTGGAAACGTGGGTTGTTTTTACTCACGGGTCTAGGGTGTGATTCTTCTTATTCAATCTCATGTGGTGTTAGCTTCTTTTCATTCTGCAGATTATGGTGGTTGTGGCGGGTTTATCATCCACTTGCCTAAACGAATAAATAGGAGCGCTCTAGCTTGTTTCTACGGGGTTGCTGGTTTATGTGGGTTTTTCTCGGGTTCAATAGGAGTAATCAGGTGCTTGTGATATCCGGTATGGAGGAGTAGAGGAGGCTTCTTCTGGTGGAGGGGGAAAAGACGGTTGATGCTTCGATAATTGTTGGTTGGTCGGCCAGAGTAATCTCTATTGTTATGTATTGCAATTTCCCACCTAGCGTTAGTGTATGTGCTTGATGTCCATTTTGGATTTCCGCCCTAGTTTGTTATTTTCCATTACTGTATCCCTATGTAATTTTTGTAAGAAACTCGAAAATGGTATTACAATCTTAACATATTTACCCCATATAAAAAAATTAACTAAGTAGGAATTACAACAAGTTAGTGTGGTTTAATTTGAGGGGGCAAGTACAGTACCACAAACATAGATAATATGCCATCTTTAGGTATTAAGAATATAACACAAGTTTTAGGTTAAGTTGTTATAAGGACAAAAATCGCTTGTGTTTTCGATGATTTTAATTATATATCTTCGATTAGTCTTACTGTAATTAACAAAATATGCAGTATTCAAACTCTCTTCTATGTGAAGCTGCACTAAGCAAAGCTGACATATAGTTTGGTTTCAATTTGATTGGTATAAAACTTGAGAATCTAATTGTAACCGCTGACTAACCCAAAAATAATGTGACACCCAAAGCACTATAATTCTTTGACCATCAACCAGTTTGGAGTCAAGATACTTAGTTCATTTTAAAAACAATCATATATCTAATCATGAGGGAGGTGAAATCATGGTTTTAATAATTAGGTAAATTGTAGAATAGTCAGTTGAGTTTAGAGAGGTTTTGTCATTTTTGAGTCTAGAATCTAAAGCATCTCCAATAGGGAGGTTTTTTAATTGGTTTTCAAAAAAAAAGTTATATATATATATATATATTTAATTATGGGCTTTAAAACTACGAAATATCCATCTGAAAAATATTTTAAATTAGATATCTTTGGTTAGATTTTCCATAGTTTTAAAATATTCATAATAGTTTTAAAATATTCATAATAGTTTTATAATATTCATAATAGTTTTATAATATTCATTATTAAATAATTATATATATATATATATAATGAAAACCCAATAGAGAGAACTTCCCACGGAGATGCTCTTAGAATTTGTATTACAAACAAATGTTGTAATTTCAAATCTGTAATGTTCAACTTTTTATGGGAGGGCGACGTGGATCATGGACTTTTCCTAAACCCTTTTCCGAACATTTATGAACATTTCAGTTCACGCGCTCCAACTACTTCTCTTATACGGAAATTTTTGTTGAAAATTATTTTTAACAGTTTTGAATTTGAGGTATCGAGATGTATGAAGGGATCAGAATAATGGCCAAATGAAGGTGTAGTCCACGCCTTTTTCAGGTATGTAGATGGACCAAAAACATGGATTTATGTTTATGTAAATATTTATAAATAATATGATTTAATTTCGCGCAGCAATAAATTGAATTGATATATGTTAACTTCTTTCTTAACCATTAGACCACAAAATCCCTAATCATAATGATTATTTTAACGATAAATTTTTGACTAAAAAGTATATCTCACCCTCTATTTTTACGAGAAAACAATATCAGGTTTTAATAGATGCCAAACCCGTGTGATCCATGCCAAAAAGGGCGTGTGTCAAACTAAAGGACTGAAGAAAAATTGAACCAGACACATTCAGTCAAAAGGGAATTTCAAGTTTAACATTTTTGTTATACCATTTTTCATTTGGGAAATTGTCAAAAATATTACTTTCTTTTTATCATTTTTCAAAAATATTTTAATCACTTTTATCATTGATTTTTAAAAGGAAAAAAGACCCTTATAACCCTTGGATTAATTAATCTAAGACTTAGAATTTAGAGTTAAGGGGTGGTGTAGAGTGAGGATAGGGTTAAGGAATGTAAAATTTAGGATTCTAATTAAATTTAAAAAAATTGTCTTTTAAAAAGTGGTATTTTTGAAAATGTTTCTTTAATGAAGATAAAAGAGAAATATCCTAAGATAGCCTTAAAAAGTTTTTGTCACAAAATAACCTTTAAGGAAAAAAATGACCAAAATAACCTTTATTAAAGGGTTAATAAAATGACAAATATACATTTATACCCCTTGGGTTAATTAATTTAGACTTAGGGTTTAGAGTTATGGGGTGGGGTTTTGGGGGTGAGGTAACAAAATGACCAATATATATTTATACACCTTAGGTTAACTAATCTAGACTTAGGGTTTAGAGTTATGGGATGAAGTTTTGAAAGTGAAGTTTAAAATTAAAAAAAATAAAATAAAAATTGATTCTTTTAAAATAAAAAAAAGGTTAGTTTTGCCATTTTTGTTCTTAGAGGTTATTTTTGTGACAAAAACTTCAAAAAGGGTTATTTGAGAGATTTGCCCAAGATAAAAATAAAAAGTGATACAACAAAAGTGGTACACTTGAAATTCTCTCTTTTCATTTTTACCTTCGTTAAAAAGACATTTTTAAAAATACCACTTTTTAATAGGTAATTTTTTAAAAAAAATAATCAAAATTCTAAATTTTACATTTCTAAACCCTACTTCCACCATACACCATCCCTTAACTCTAAATCCTAATTCTTAAAATAATTAACCCAATGGTTATAAATATGTTTTTTCCTCTTAAAAAACAAAGGTAAAATTGATTAATGTATTTTTGAAAAATGGTATAAGAAAAATGGTATTTTTGACAATTTCTCTTAAGTCAAATATAAAACTTAATTGGAAATTGAACTATATTTTGTAGTTAATATATTTTAATCACTAATCACCTAATTTGATATTATAAGCTATATTGTGTGGGGGGGGAGAAAAAGAACTACCGAATTCCCTGAAACAAACTAAAATGAGAATTGAATTGGAACTATCGATTTGGAGTTGGAACCAAGGAAATGAAGAGTAGTTGAAAATCAAATAAGGAAAAGAAGTTTGGCATGAGCGGCAGAGAATCAAAAGTAAGACGTAGTTTGGGAATTAGAGTTTAGTAAAATAAATAATGAAATCATCTGCTACGTTTCAGTGAAGAAGAAAGAAGATCAAAACAGAAAAAACTTCAATTCAACGATTAGTCATTGCTAATTGTGAAAAATACTTCCAATAGTAAAAGGCCCACCTGGTGTAAGTAATTCGAGATTAGTACGTTCATTGGATTTTTATTTGCTTTCGGGAGAGGTGTAGAAAAAAATGTGTAGAATCATGAGTGGTTGTAAGAAATTACAAGCTCGTATTTAATGATAAACTTAGATGCTGGTTATGTTGGATATAACGTGCCATCTACATTTTTCAGAATATAAGGAACTGAGCTGTGCTCAAAGAAAAAGCATGCGATATACATCTTAGATAAGAAAAAAACTAACTAATAAAATATGTTATTATTGGTAAGTGGACTTTAGGAAAAACGATCTGGGTTTTAATCAACCCAGTCGATATTAGATATGTGTGATCAAGCATATATAAAACTATTTTTGAACCTCTTTTGAATACCAAAAAGAGGATTCATACGTGAAATGCAACTCCCTTTACAAATCAGTTTGGATGATATCATCAAATTAATTTTTTTTTTTTAAATAAAAATAAAAATATGTTACTATTAAAGTGTTATGAATACAAAATAAAAGTATCGTATAGATATTTGGAGTCAGAAATAGAACATGAACTGTGTTAGGAATAATCATTGTCAAAAGGGTTGGTGTTCGGATATCCGTTTGAGTTCGGGTCGGTAGTTCAGATTTTTGAGTATTTTGATATAAGGGTCACTACAAGAAAAAAGGTGTTTAACAACTACACAATTGGTTGTTAATTGGTCGTAATACGCCATTTACGACCAATTAACATCGAAACACCATTGGTCGTTATTCGCTAGTCGTAATGCACATTTAGTGGTAATTTAGTCGTAATATTACGACCACCTACAGTAGTCGTAACCTAGTCGTAATATTATGACTGACATAATGGTCGTAACGTTGAGGTGACAATGTTAGTCGTAACGTAGTCGTAGTGTGATTAATCGTAATTTAATTGTAATATTACGATTGAATTATTGGTCGTAACTTTGTGATCACTTCATTAGTCGTAAATTAAACGTAAAATTTGGTAGTTTATTAGTCGTATTATACAACTAAGTAACATCGACAGTAGTTGTTCATTAGTCGTAAATTCAAGACTAATTTACGACCAATGTTGATTTTATTTTTATATAATACGTTTTTTAATTTGATTTATTTTTTAATTTTTGGTTTTTAATTCAATTTTTTTTAAATTAATAAAAATTTAAAAATATATATAAAATCATATTTGATTAAAATAATATATAAAGTATTCATACAAAAAAAAGGAAAAACTATGAAGGTGTGTTGTTGAGGTTCATTTTTTGGAACAACTCGGAACTGTGCTGCTCCGCACATCGCTCTAAATCCACTTGCTCTTCCGGAGTGGGGTCGGGGTTAAAGCTCGGACGGAGAGCTTGCCATGCATTAGCAACCGTTGGGTTTGGGTTCGAGTTGTCCATCATAAGATCGAACATTTTTAGTTCGGGTTCGGGTATTTTTAGTTCGGGTTCAGTTATTTGGGGTCGGATTCAAATATTTAGAATTGAAGAGAAAAAAAATTATTTTAAGTTTTTTTTATTTAAAAATATAACTTTCACTTAACTAATTTTTTTTCAATTGATTGGACGATTAATAGATTTGGAAATAACATTTCAAAAATAAAAAAATATTGATTTGGTTATTGTTTTAAAATTATGGATGTAACTTTTCTTAATACATGAAACAAAAAGTTTGACATGCATTTTAAGTGAGTATCAAATTATTTTGTCCGTAATTATATGTATATTATATGATCTTTTAAAGTATGTAGAACATTAATATAAATATTTAAAATAAAATGAGAAATGTAAACTATAAATATAAGGTTAAATATACTTGTGTTTGGTTATCTTCGGATATTCATTCGAGTTCAGATTACATGTTCAGATTTAAATATTCAATATCTCTTAAATCAATATTCTTTTGGGTATTTTGCTATTTCAATTTGAATTTTGATTTAAGTTTTTCGAATTGGGGAGTATCGGGTAAAGTGTCCATGCCTAGTGTCATGGTGAAACTGCAACTCCTTGGATACGACAACCTCACATAATCGAGAAGAATGTCAGATACAAGATCTTCTCTCTCTCTCTGAGAAATGTCAGAAAAAGTGTGAAAATGGACTTTGGCTGTGGTTTGCCACTCGGTAACAAACAACATGAGCATCAAGAAAGTGAGTTAGGTCGTTTTGATTTCATTCAGAAAGTAGGCTTTGATTTCGATCTTGGAAAACTAGAAATCAAACACTTTGTACAAAACGTTTTTTTCGTTTTCGAATTAATTGAACATTCAGTTCAAAAAGAATCTTATTATGAAAGTTTTAGATATATAAACTTAAAGTATGAACTCAGAAAGTAATAGTTTGTAGTCGTTAGGAGATAAATTCCACACCTAAAATTATCGAAGATAACACGCAACCTAATTTTCATGGGTGATATTAAATGATTGAACAACAAATCTTACACGAGGAGGAAATAAAACGAAAACAAAAGGTGGAAAATGGGAATTTGAAATGCACGCGCCTTGAACATGAGAGTGGAGTAAATTAGAACTAAGTTATGATTAATAGTAAAACACTCTAGAGCGTCTGACTCACGACTATTTTTCCGGTCGTTGTTTGGTTTGGTATGCGATGACGTAACCGTGACTCATCGCAACTTGCCGTACCAAAAGTCTTGCCGTACTTTCTCATTTTAATTTACCAAAGTACCCATTTCTTAAATTATTATTCAATGCTATATGGCATCGTACATTTTTATTATATGTATTAAATTAGATCTATAGTTTACTTGTTGACGAACAAAACTTGCTTTATGTTGATAAGCAGATTTTTTCTTGATAAGTAGATAATAGATTATGAATGATAATGAAGTTATGTTGTGATTAGCGTAGTTGTATTACCTAATACACTTATTGGTATCAAAATCAGTATTTTTAATTTCTAAGAGGACATAGTATCAAATATGAAGTCATATATATTGTGCTGTAGTTTTACCATGATGTGATATTTTATTTTCTATATTTAAAGTTTTAGGAGTGAACTTTAGACCAATCAATTGGATATTTGTTTTCATAATCTTTAACTTAAAAATGAATTGGCAATAACTTTATTTATTGATTTTCTTATATATTACGCTGATTATTTTCTGATTATATATATGAAGTTGACATTCCTAACAATCGTACTTTTCAGAATATATATATAATCTTCTATATGTTAATATTAGAATATTTCATTTCAGTTAAGTTGTGTTAGCTAGTTCTTTGCATGATAGATTGGGCTTTTTGTTTAAATTACTCGTTTAGGCGTTTAATTAAAGACACGAGCATCTAGTGTATGATATAATTGAAGTCATAATCTTGGGAAATTTTCAAAAATACCATTTTCCCTTGTACCATTTTCCATTTTTACCTTCATTAAAGAGATATTTTTAAAAATACCACTTTTTAAGAGGTAATTTTTTAAAAAATTAATTAGAATCCTAAATTTTACATTCTTAAACCCTACCTCAACCCTACACCACCCCTTAAAGCATCTCCATTGAAGTATCAATGGGGGGTTCACACAATTCCCCATAAAAAAATGAATATAAAATGAATTTTAAGTGAACCTGCATCCAAAAAGCTCTCTCATGTGAACCTGTATCATCACTGTAGCGCGGGCCCCACGACACGTGGCGATCCGCGATAGGTCTAAATTTTTTTTTTTAAGAAAAAAATCAAAAAAAAAAAAGAAAAAAATTTAATAATAAAAAAATTCAAACATGAATCCCAAAAGGGGGTTCATTGATGTACATGCTCTTAACTCTAAATCATAAGTCTTAGATTAATTAACCCAATGGTTATAAATATGTTTTTTTCTCTTAAAAAAACAAAGATAAAAGTGATTAAAGTATTTTTGAAAAGTGGTATAAAGAAAGTGGTATTTTTGACAATTTCTCCATAATCTACATTGCGCTAACTCATGGCTTTATAAACATAACAATGCACTAAATCATATTCGTTAAATATGACTCTGTTTGTTATTCGTTTCGATTCTATTTGTCCAAAATTATTAGAATAAAACAAATGTTAAAAATTATTATTCATTGAAAACAAATCAAATCACAAATATTAAAATTTTAAATGATGTCTATTCGCTATGCTTCTACATATATATAAATACATGAATATCTACGATTAAACATAGAATTTAAAAATATTAAATGTTATCTAGTTATTATTTTAGCATACAATTTAACAATTTTTTTCCAAAATCAAGAAAATAAAATCATTATAAAGTTGTACCAATTTTTCTAGATTTTCTTATGTTGATTAAAATATATAAAATATTCATAAATATTTACAAATATCCTTAAATATTTTGGATATCTGAAAAAAACAATTATTTATCTTTTTCGAAACAAAATAAATTAAAAAATTAGATATTCATAAAACATCAAAGCAGCTACCAAAACTTTTGTGTGCCCACCCGTGCATCTAAGCGATTGAACATACTTTGTACTATCATCGATTTAAAATATAAGAGTTACGCAGGTATTATTTTTTGATATTTTAATATAAAATAACACAAAACTATTATTGAACGTGGAGGGTCAACAAGATGGTGTTTGCTCAGCAAGAGAAAAGGGTAAAACTAGAATTTCAACAAACCACATATAAAAAGTCAATGCAAAAAGCTAAGTTTTCGCTTTTATTATAAATAAAGATCATAAATCCATCATTCAACAAAGTCTTCGTTTATTATTTTTCTGCGTTTCAATTTTTTCATTTCTTGATTGAATCAAACCCCAAAGGAGATTTGTTTAGAGAAATCATCAAAACAAATGGAAAAGGAAAGAGAGATGGAGATGATCAACAAGATGGCTAGCTGCTTGATTTTTCTGTCAAAGGCTCAACAACACGAGACCAAAAGCCGCGTGTTCGCGTGCAAGACATGCAACAAGGAGTTCTCGTCCTTCCAAGCCTTGGGAGGACACCGAGCAAGCCACCGCAGATCAGCCGCGCTTGAAGGTCACGCACCTCCTTCTCCCAAGAGAGTCAAGCCGGTGAAACACGAGTGTCCCATATGCGGTGCCGTGTTCGCCGTAGGGCAAGCCTTGGGTGGCCACATGAGGAAGCATCGGGGAGGAGGAGAAGCTAGCCGGAGTTTAGCGCCAGCTCCGGTGACGATGAAAAAAACCGGCGGCGGTAACGCAAAGAGGGTTTTGTGTTTGGATTTGAACTTAACGCCGGGAGAGAATGAAGATTTGAAGTTGGAGCTTGGCAGGTTGATTTTCTAAATTTTTAAATTTCTTCTTCTTTTGTGCGTATACTTGTGTAGAGTAAGCTAAGTTTGTTTTATTTTGTTTTAGGACCAATAATTTTTGTATGCAGAATTTTATGGTAACGTTATCCATAGTTACATATATACAGGTCTATTTCAGTAATAATATTTTCGTTGAATACTTGGCGTCTCATCATTAGGTAAATATGAAAACATGTTATGGTGTTAAAAACGCGTCTAGGTTCAGATTGTTAGTTAATACTATGAATTAGTTTTACTGTTTTATTGGTAATAATGCTTCCACTAGAACTATATATGTTCATTTGGTATTTGGTTGTGTAAATTCATCTCCTCTTTGGTATTTGGTTGTGTAAATTCATCTCCTCTTTTTTTGAAATTTTGGGTAATCTTGGACTGAAAGCCTAGAGGTCCTCGGCTACTATTCGGAGTATGTGCGCCATCTAATTTTTATCGTTTAAGAACATCTTGGTTTTGTTATTTATCTGCAAATAGAACATCTTGGTTTTGTTATATGTCTAAATACAGGACATGTTTTGTTTAAACTTGGTACTCGTCATGCAAATCTCACTTACCAAAATTTTGCTAAAAGAATTATGTTTTTTAAAAGAAAAGTAATTTACTAGAAATTTCAAGAGTTGTTCGTTCTCGCATTGTTTTTTTTTAAAGAAAAGACTGATAATATTTCAAAATGTATGTCATTGTCATGGAGAATCAGCGTATCCACACAAAATACATCTCAACCGAAATGAGTTGATGGTGATAATCATTTATGTAGAAGAAAGATATGATAAATAATAAGGAAGTATTTTTGTAGCTAAGTAGTCGTAGTCATGTGGATATAAGAGAATGATTTTTGCTTGGTGTATTATCTTTTTACTTAGGACGGTTGCAAATTAAGTTATGAGGATGAAAATATTTATGTAACGAGATTCATGATTGGCCTAGTATGAAAATATTTTAGAAGTGTAGCACTTTCTTAAAAAATCTTAGACTATGATTAATCCCGGTCTTTTAACTGATGTTTTTAATTTCGAATAAGAGACGGTTTTTAGTTTTTTTTAGTTTTTAATTAAAAAAAATTAAAAATCATCTTTTAAATAAAAAATATAAAAGATGTTTTTAATCAAAAAATGTAAAAAAAAGATCAAATCATAAGTTAAGAACCTCAAATAAAGATCATGTTAATCATGCTTTTAGGAGAGAAAGTTTCAACGTAAATAATAGCGAGATAGCAACCATACTAGCTAGCTAGATATATATATAGGCAACGATCCGTACGACTGGTAGATATATTGAACAAATTAAATAAATCATTTGAAGCTATATTGAACAAATTAAATAAATTATTTGAAGATATATTGAACAAATAATCGTGAGATGGAGCGCCAATATGTGCAAACTAAAGGTGGATAAATCTAAATTCAAAAACCACTATGTACAAAAATGGATTCATAATTAAGTTACAAACAAAAAGAGATTCATAATTAACACTCCCTTACAGGTTTGCATGTGGATTTTATCCCAAATAAAAAAAAAAATCAAATTTTTGGGTATTAATTGATTTCAACATTTTTTCCATTTCAACATTTTTTCCATTTCAACATCTTTACCATAGCCGTAGCGAAAACTAAGAATAACGGAGTAAAACAAAACCAAAATTTATAAATATTCTAGGGTAAATTTAAAGTTTATCATTTTTATTATACCACTTTTTATTTTTTTCTTTTATTAAAGAGATATTTTTAAAAATATCACTTTTTAAAGAAATAATTTTTTAAAAAGTTAATTAGAATTTTAAATTTACATTCATAAACCCTACCTCCACCCTACTCCATCCCTTAACTCTAAATCCTAAGAGCACCTTTAATGGGGTCTCTTAAGGAGGTTCTTAAGGGGAAGGACCCCACAGTTTTGTAAGAATCATCTTTTATTGTCCCCAAATAAGAGACTTATTTGCTTGGGTTCTTGTACTATTCGCAGATTCCACTGACATGTGGCGATCTACGATTAGTTATTTTATTTTTTATTTTTAAAAAAAATCAAAAAAAGAAATAAAAAAAATAAGAACCCCTCTAAAGGGTTATAGGGTTAAAAGATGCTCTAAGTCTTAGATTAATTAATCTAATGGTTATAAGTGTGTTTTCCCTTTTAAAAAACAAGAATAATAGTGATTAATGTATTTTTGAAAAATTGTATAAGAAAATCCTTATACCCATAATGATTAAAAATCCAATACCCATGCCAACTCTTCTTTAGTTGGTTTGCCGATATAATTTATCTACTTCTTAGATATATTGTTAAGTTTAAATAATATTTAATATGCTTCATAGTTTTATTTTATGTTAATTTACATTTGTCTAGCTAGTAATACAGGCTTCAGACGTTTATATTTTCATAATGTATATGTGATATCAAAACAATGCTTAGTTTATCTGGCAAGTATCTAAGTATGTCTAACAGTAACATTTGTAATCTAATTTTAAAAAGAAATTTTCAATTTAAATAAGCAACAGTGCAAACAAACAAAAAAAGATTCTGCAAAGGCAAATTGGATAAAGTAGAAATGAAATATAAACTGCAGAGCCGACGTAGGTGGCCTAGTGGTTCCTGCGAAATCCGCTCACACACGACTACCCGAGGTCGCCAGTTCGATACTCGGGGATAGCGGGATGGTACTGGGTTAGCTAAAAAATCCTGTGCTCGCAGATGGCCTTTGTGAGGGGGTTTCTCGGGCACGCCTTGGGGATTTCTGGCGAGGTGGCCCTTCGGGGTGAGCCCAGTCACTATAAAAAGTTCAACCTATTCAATTTTTAACCGGGCTTCGTAGCCTGGTGGTAAAGGGCCTGCAGCTGTAGGTACCGCCACCCGACTTCGAACCCCGGCCACTGCGGTATTCACATGCGGGCTGCAGCGTCCGAGACTAAGACCATCGCCTGGGTGTTGAGCCCACTGAGCGTTAGCCCAAGGATTAATTTCCGCTGCGGGTGCTCGAATGGCCTTGGTCTCTAGTCTAGATCACCCCTCGGGGGTGGTGCTAAGACACTCGGTTATAAAAAAAATATATATATATATATAAACTGCATCATATTCTTAATGTTGTCCATACAATAATAGAACGATTTAATCCTCAAACAGAACCACAATGTACAACAGCCATTCAAAATTCTTAATAAGAGAATAATATTTCCTAAAATGAATTTCTCGTAACGCTCTCAAGTAGAAAAAAACTTCTTTTTTGGTTTATAAGTAGAAAAAGACTTGTATTGTTTGTCAAGATAAGACCTGTTAGAAAGTTTCGGAAATAAACGATAACGAGATATAACTATAATTTGTTGAGCAAATTGTACTCCAACAGATTTTCAGAACTATCGTTTTCACCTTAGTCTCTATGAAACAATAATGGAGTCTTGTGTCAACTAAATTAATTGTTGGAAACAAATATCAAGATTTTTTTTGAAATTATCTGCACTTTCACAATCGTCTCTGTTTGCTTCAATTTTCTTTTTTCGAGGAAACATATGGTTTGATTTGATCCAACCTATAGAATTAGTGCTAGGGTTGGCCTTATGAATATGTAAAGGCCATAAGTCCAAAAAAGTATGGACCATTAATAAAAGTATTTATAAATTTTAAAATAGATTGTAAAATAAAATATTTAAATTCATCATCTTTTAGTAACTTTTTGTGGCCACCACCAGTATATTACAAGAAATTATTGTTGATATATGTAGATATATTTTGAGCCGGAAGCTCAAGTTTCTTATGTTTGATGTCATAACCGGTATTAGTGTATGAATTTAGATATATGATATAATATTATATGATTAAATTTGTAATGTATGAATTTTGGAGCTTTCGTGGTGAAGGTGATAGTAGTTTATGTCATTAGTTTCCCCAACTAAATTAATCATACAAGGAATCATGCGTGTAAGAACAACTACTTGTACGTCATGTAGTCGATACACAAAACAAATAGTCGATGTGCATTTGGGTTGACTTTAGAATCAACGGATGATAGACAGTTAATTGTTATGTTAAGCGGTCTTATATGGCTTAAGACGACTTGTCTATGCATGTTGTGGTCGAGTTTGGCAGAAACTGGAACAATTTGGATTTCGAAAATGATGTCGTAAGCGAAAATCAAGGCTTATTGAGACAATTATAACATAACATCTTGAACACTAAAATTCTGATTGGTTACCAATTCAGAGTGAAATGGAATTAAAAAAATTTACTCTTTGAAAGAAAAAAAATGTTCTATCACATGATTTATGCTTTTTAGTGTTAAGATTTTCACTATGAATATGAATGGCACGGCAGGATAAAGGCAAGACGTACATTTTGGCAGATGAACGAATTTTTCTCTCCCATTCAACATATGTTTAAAATTAAAAAGCAATTCATTTTAAAAAGTAGTAAAATACATGTGATCTACTAGCAGTTCAAATATACAAGTAAAAACTATGACCCACTCTCTACAGTACCAACGCCACGTATTTGAGATGTTTGAAGTGTATCTCCTGCCTTTTTTCTACTTTTTAGCATAATAATAAAACAATTTTTATGCACTAAAATTAATGTACATTTTAAAATATTACAATTATTAAATCTATTTTGCTATTTTTTTTTGACATCAACAAAAATACAGACTCATGTTGACATTCATTTTGCTATCTATAATTAAGTTTTCCTTTTAAAAATGTTTATAGTATCTACATCAAATTTTTGTATTTCACATTTATTTTTATATTTCATCTACTGCAGTTAAAATATAAAAACTATAATCAGTTTTGTTTCAAAATGATTCATATTTTAGAACTTTCACATATATAAATAAAATATCTTAAATTTTTATTCTAGAGTAAAAATAAATTAATTCTGAAAATATTAAATTATTATCTATAAATAGAATTATTTATTAGTTTTATATTTCAAAAGGGTCTTGTGTTTTGATATAGGATTTGTTTATTGTACTGAAATTTATATAATATATAATTATAATTATAAAATAAAATATATTTTAATTCATATTAATAATTTCATAAAACTAAATTTAGTATAAAAATATTTATATAATTAGTGTAAAACAGAAGTAAAAGTAAATATATCCCCTATATATATATTTATGAACAAATTTATTTAAAAACTGTATGCTATAAGTATTACTAATTTTTAGTAATTATTCAAAAATTCTTATGTGTATATATATATATAATTATGAATGTAATTATTATTAATATTACATATATTTATGGATAAATCAAAATAATTTATTAAAATATTTTACTTTTGTTTGTGTCTTGTTTATATATAATGTGTTTTGATATTTTGATGTTATTTTTATATTTAAATATGTGATTTACATTTTTGAACCGCTTTTGCCATTCATAACTATAATAAATTAGTTGATATGTTTGATCTGCATTTTTCCTACATGATCCGCTTGATCTGCATCTCTCATGCATGATCCGCTTGATATACTTGATCTGCACCGCTTGAGAAAGTTTATTCCATTATGGTGGCCATGCATCTTCTACTCATTTTTGTTACGCTGAACAACTTATCAATCAGAAAGCCATTGTGGAGAGTAATTGTACATTAAACTCGTAGATAAAAAAAATATGATTATCCTTTTGATAAACTTCAACCGACTTAACATTATTATACATTTTTCCTTTATAAATATTTAAGACTATGACCGATTTTGTCATATTATAAATAAGAGGTGATTTTAAGTTATTATATATACATTGAATAATAACTAATTTTTTTTTATTCTTTCACGTTGCCAAATATTTCTTCTTTGTAGAATATCACTTATATATATATATATATAAGATATAGTTCTGATCCTACTTGTAGACATTGGAACGAAATAAAGCACATATTTCGTTACCTTCAAGTTACAGTTGACTTAGGGTTGACTTGTTTTAGAAAAGACGAATTTGGTATGGTTGGTTTTGCAGATGCATGATACTTATCAAATCGTTATAAATCTCGATTGCAAACCAGCTCTGTTTTGATGGAATCGTAATCTCGCGTTCCTAGAAATAAACTTTGGTTGCGACTTCGTCGAATCATTCATAGACTATTGTGTTTCACGAAGCATGTCAGGAATGTGTATAGCTTAGATCAATGAGTCAACACATACAAGATGCAAGTAGAATAGTTAACAAGAAAGAGCATATGAAAATATTTGACGATAATTTGGCTTGCGTCGCTCAACTCAAAGCAGGTTATATAAAGAGCGACATAACAAAGCACATTCCTCCAAAAATTTTCTCGTACATACAAGAGCTCGAGAAAAATCAAAAAGTGAACATCGAGTATGTACGGTCATGCGACAATCCGACTGACTTGTTTACAAAGGTTCTTCCTATTACAACATTTTGAAAACACGTTTATGGTATCTGGATGCGGCATTTGTGTGATTTATGAAGAAAATGCTATGTTCATTCTTCTCAGATGAAAATTACGTCAATGTACTCTTTTTCTTATCATGGTTTTTTCTCCCAAATAGTTTTTTCATGACTAGGATTTTAACGAGACAATATGTAATATAAGATGGATAATCAAGGAGGAGTGTTAAAGATAAAAAAAGATGATTATCCTCTTGATATACTTCAACCGACTTGATATTATTATAAATATTTCTTTTATAAATATTTGAGACTATGACCGACTTTGTCATAGTATAAATATGAGGTAATGTTAAGTTATTACATATACATAATAATTAAACTTTCTTTTTCACTCTTTCACGTTGCTAAATCTTTGTTCTTTATAGAATATCACTTAAATATATATATATATATATATTTAAATCTCACAAATACATTAAATACAACAAAACTTTAATTTTTCTTGGATTCTATAGTTGCAACCAGGCTTGACCCATCATGTCACGACGTAAAAGTGATTATGTCTATCCACATCTAAACTTAATAACCGTAAAACAATAGTAGCAAAATTAATTACTGTACACAATCATTTTAATACCAACATCTTTTAAATCTATCTATCCCAATATATATATATATATATATATATATAAAGATTAAGTGTGAGTGTTTAAGCAGTCCACATCATCCAAGCCAATCACATGCTTCTCATTTGCCACATCATGCACTTTTTAGTCAAAATTTACACAAGCCTTTCATAGGAAATGTTAATATTTTGTGTAAGTCCATTAGCGCAGCTTTTCTTCCTCACGACCGTCAATGTTTCGCGTCTTCCCTAATCGTCGTTGCCGATTGATTTATGCAAATCTCCATTTCCGATCCACTCTCAATCATTCAATTTTTTCCTAACTCATATATGATGAGTGATGAAATATTTTCATCTTCCTTTGTTTCTATTCTTATATAAACTCTTTTGTAGAAGATTACATCGATTCTTCATATCTGTTCGAACATGAGGGCAGTCTCATGTTACCCTATATTTCAACGACAACTCACCAATCCATTGGATTCAGAATTAAGCTTCCGTCTGATTCAAAGGCCTCCAGCTGCTTCATCTCTCTAATTTTACACTATGAAACCCTAACCTCCACTGCCTTACCAAATCTCAGGTGTAACTACTGCCTTTCAGCACCATGCTTCATCAAAGCGTCTTCATGACTGTAACAGAGCAAAATCATTCAGCCACTTATACCCATCCTCTCTCATTATATATTTTAGAGGCATGTCCCCCTAGACCCATACTTAAAAAAACGGTGATAAAGTATCAGACGAGTCAATGTATACATAATGGTCAAATCCTTCGTGACAGTTTCGGCTACTCTCTTTTCAGGGACGTTATTCCCCGAAATTCGCAAGGCCAAGATGAATTGTAGTCTCATCCATGGAAGCTTGAAACACTGTGAAAGTAGGCCGTTTAGTTTGTCTTGAGATGCCGTTGATCAAAGATCAAATACGGAAACACTCTGACTCCCATGTTTTGCTTCTCTTTATGCTTGATTTTTACTTTTACGATAAAACCATAACATCTATGTCACAGCCGTACAAAATGGATAACTCACGTCTTAATTATGTCTCTTTCTCCTTTTTACTAGCTAAAGTGATATTTGATCAGTTAATGAACATCCACAAAAAAATATTAAGGTATTGGTGTGCCTATTTGGAGATTGAATTCTACTAGCTTTAAGTTGCTACGGTGGACGTCTCACTTCTCCATGCTTTGCCTGATCAACTATAAACAGTTCAAGCATAATAACCCCATATAAAGTTATTTAGTCTTTGTTTGTTATTGTTCTAAGTATCTAACCTATGATGAAACGTTACTAATCACTGAACCAGAACATCAAAAGGAACAACGATACCAAATCAAAAATTTATCCAAATACACAAGTAACCCAATAATTAGAAAACAAATCAAAGTGTTCCATAAACTACAAAAAGACATCGAGGATGTGAGCTTGATTCATATTCGTTTGAGTAGGAATGAGCGGGCGGACACGTTAGCAAGAGAAGCAAGAACCAAATGCTATATTTCCTTCCATATAGATCAAACACGAACAGACGGAGGTGCTCCTCGAAGAATCGGCTCGTCTGACCAACACTTGATCTAGTTCAAATAGGCAACTGACAAAAGAAAAACTAGAAAACAAGCTGTCTCAAGAAATATCCTAATAACCTCGTCATTATACAATAAAGATATAAAATTCATTTGGATGTCTAAAATTAATAAATACACATGAATAAACAAGAACATCTTCAAAAATTATTTAAATTTAGAGAAAAAACGTAAGGTTATTAACTTTAATGAAGAAGACTATTCACAACATACTTCTTACGAAGTTTACTTACATCAAACTTCTCTAAAAATTGTATATTTAAGTTATTTTTCCAATTACAGATTTTTTGATATTTCAAAAAGTTTGTTAACTGAGTCGCCTTAAAGCATTTGTGAAACAAAAAAAATACTTTAGGTTAATAGAGCTTTATTGAAAGATTAATAATTCATAAAGATATATTGAAAGAGTAAGACACTAAGTAGTTGAAAGCTTGGATTGTCACTACGATAAAAAAAGTTTTAGATTGATTCATTGAAAGGGAACCTGATTGAAACGCATCCAAAGTTATCTATTACAAACCATTATACCACTTTATATAGCAAAACTATCTTGCTAAAACTGTAGAACACATACAATACCGAACCTGACATCAAGCATTACAAACTGGCGTTTTCGGCCCCAAAATTATATTGTACCGGCCAAAAATGAACAACAATTTATCTATACTGTAATGGTAGTTATAGTGATATATAGTTAAAAGGTAGGGAGTTCGAACCTCTAGCTCTGCAAAAATATTCACTATCACTTTGAGCTTCTGATCCTCGCATTTAATTGGCCGGCACTGAACACATAAGCTTTATTGTGGGTTTAATGTCATTATTTCGGCCTCTCTAATACCACCAAATGAGAGATTGAATACCAAAATCGCAGTTCTCTACATAGCTTTCCGGTTTGGCCACTTGGGGGGGGAAAGGGGGGAGAGATTAGAGAATATGTTGAATGCATGGCTATTATTGGAAGAGTCATCAACGAGCATACATGAAACTTGATTCTCGATGATACTCTTGACCTTTTAATTTCAAAAAGATGCAATACATTCTTCTCTTAAATATTAGTTTAAGAGAATTTTTCGGTGAAGTCTTGCTAAATACGGATATTTTTATTTTTATGTTTTTAAATATTCTTATCTTGGAACAGTCTTACATTTTGTTTTTATGTTACTTTAACCTTCATTTTTCAAATTGATATTTACAATTTTATTAAAAAAAATAGAGTTACGGCAAAAGTGTTACTTGCATTTAATTTTTTATTGGTAAATTATAACATACGGAAAAATGAAGAAAGCGGTGATCCCACGTCAGCGATCCGAGAAGAAGAAAGAAACACTTATCCAAAACGTCCATCCACAGCCGTTGATTTAGCTAATCTAACATCATCCATCCAACGGACAACCTTATCCTACATCACCCTACATCACCAATCCTCGTCAGCTATTCTCACCCAATAGAAAACGTTTCTCCTCCCTTCTTAACATCTCCACACCCTCCACAGATCTCCTCATCTCAAAACCTAAATCTCTTCCTTTCACCCCAAAAAAGAAAAACAAATCAAGATGGCACCAAAGGCAGGAAAGAAGCCAGCAGAGAAGAAACCCGCCGCCGCCGAGAAGCCAGCGGAGGAGGTAGCCGAGAAAGCCCCGGCGGAGAAGAAACCCAAAGCCGGGAAGAAGCTCCCGAAAGAAGCCGGAGCCATCGACAAGAAGAAGAAGAGGAACAAGAAGAGCATAGAGACGTACAAGATCTACATCTTCAAGGTGCTGAAGCAGGTTCACCCTGACATAGGGATCTCGAGCAAGGCCATGGGGATCATGAACAGCTTCATCAACGACATCTTCGAGAAGCTCGCTCAGGAGGCGTCCAAGCTCGCGAGGTACAATAAGAAGCCGACCATCACATCTCGTGAGATCCAGACAGCTGTGAGGCTTGTTTTGCCTGGGGAGCTTGCTAAGCACGCCGTGTCTGAAGGGACTAAGGCTGTGACTAAGTTTACTAGCTCTTGAATCGTGGTGTGGTTCGTGTGACTAGGGTTTGTGCTTTTGGTTTGGTACTAGTAGGAAAGTCGTATGCTTTAATAATTTGGTTTGTAGAATCTTTAATATCTTGTATTCGTGGTTAAAATCTCGATCTTTGTTCTATAATATTTCTCAAGAAGGTTTTAAAATTTCTGAACCGTAGTGATAATTTTTTTATTATGAAATGGTACTTTGAGATGAATCTGGTTCATTTATTCTGGAACTTACTTAAGAGTTGCTCATTAGTCTGTGCTTGATCTTAACTAAATCATCAAAGTTATAGATATGTCATGACTATTATGTGTACACAAGGAGATAACAACTTGAAGGTTATTGTTTAGTGCATCGGTGCATTGCTTGATGCTCTCATCAGCGTTGTAAAGTTCTGTGATTCAAACAATTCTCAACCATTCGTTGTCCTCTGCTCTTACCATTATACCAACAAGAATATATTAGTTTTGCGGTGGACATCTCTATGTCGTTCGTTAGTTAGATCATTAGAACTCTCTCGGTACAATTGTAATGTAACGCCACAACCTAATCATACAGTTCCAATTGATTTATACCAGTAGAGATCGTGTGCGTACCGGCATCGGTTTCTCTAATTCAATCGTGTTTGGGTATAGCGTCGAAGATAACATGACTCGGTTCGTTCTAGCGTGTTCTTGATTCATCCAATGAAACTCTACGCAAAGCCTATAGTTAAATATACAACATCCATTCCATTGTACAAATTTACCCAAACCCAATTAGAAACTACAATTTTTGTTTGGAATTATGAATTACATGACTCTTTAAGCTTCTTCCCTTCTAATCAGTCATGATTTTTACGTGATCGATATTAATACGCTTTCGTCGTAGTAAAAATCAGAAAGGGTCCTTAGCTCAGTGGTAGAGCAATTGACTGCAGATCAATAGGTCATCGGTTCGAATCCGGTAGGGCCCTTAACTTTTTCAATTTTTAAAACCTCTGAAAATAGAACCTTCCCGGTTGGACTTGGCGCTTAACAACACAATGAAACATGTGTGTTTCTGTATTTTCTTATACAACTTTTTAGCTAAGAAACAAACTTCTATAAAAATATAATTTGGCTTCTCAAGATTCAGATCTGACGTTTTATGCAACTTATATATCAAGGAATGATGACGTGCCATACGCTTAAAATATCGTTGAAAAAACACATCTGAAAGTCTAGCCTTCCCGGTTCGATTTTGCCGCCTAACAAAAATCTAACTTTCTTAACTTTCCCGGTTCGATTTTCACGAAACTGAAAGACGAAATGTGTGGATTTTGATTTTCTTATACAATTACTTAGCTAAGAAACATACATTGATAACTATATAGTTAAATCCGAACACAAGTTCACGATGATAATGTTTTGTAATCACTATCACTAGATTTCTGAACTGATTCATAACACAAGAGAGATTTGAGTAACACTACTTTCATTAACTCATAAGACAAACTTCATTACAGTAACTACAACCCAAGAAGCAACACTTCAATTTCTTGAACGCAAGACTTATTCAAACCGAAACAAAAGACGATTATTTAACCACCGAATCCATAGAGAGTGCGTCCTTGCCTCTTCAAGGCATAAACAACATCCATCGCCGTCACCGTCTTCCTCCTCGCGTGCTCTGTGTAAGTCACGGCGTCTCTGATCACATTCTCGAGAAAGATCTTCAACACTCCTCTGGTCTCTTCGTAGATCAAACCGCTGATTCGCTTCACGCCTCCTCTACGAGCGAGTCGCCTAATCGCAGGCTTGGTGATTCCTTGGATGTTGTCTCTGAGAACTTTCCTGTGTCTCTTCGCTCCTCCTTTTCCCAATCCCTTTCCTCCTTTTCCTCTTCCTGACATTTTTTTGCCTTGGAAATTTTAAACTTTCTCTAGAATTTAGATGACTTGAGTATAAGATTCAGATGGTGAGTTATAAAGAAGATGCCTATCTCCGTAAATAAATCGTAGCCGTTCGATTTTATATTTTAATTGTACGGCTAAAGATGGCTATCCGAGAGAATGTATAAGAAAGAATACACATCGTTGATTACTAATGAATCGACGGTTGTCAACTGCTTCTTAGGTAAAGTCAAGGATTGTGCTTTTCATTTGTTGGACCATGTAAGTGGACCAAGTTAACCGGGCCGGTTTGTGGATGTGTTTATTATCTGGAGTAGGGCTGGGCTTACCCGGTCGGGTACAGATCGATCCTTTCGATTTTTTTTGAGTTTTTCGGATTTTGAAATTAGACCGTATTCGAGTATTATAAAATTTCGGGTTTGGGTTTGAGTCGGATCCTCCCAAATCCGGGTGAGTTTGGTTCATCATTAAAAACTTGAAAATAACCGAATAACCAATATATCTGAAACGGGTTCGGGTATTTGTATTCAAAATAATCATATTACCTGATTTGATTCATGTATTTTGTATCCAAACTACTAAAAAGTACAAAAAATAATCAAAAATACTCATTTAACATAGTTTTGTTTGAATAATTATATTCAAACGATCTTATTTTATCCGAAAATACACAAAAGTATTGAAAATAACTAATATATTTAATTTATAATTTTAATTTTGATTATTAAACTAAATATAAGTATGATTATAACTAATATTTTAAGATACATATTTACGTATTGGATATCTTCGGATACTCATTCGGTGTTCAATTTTGATGGGGTTCGGTTTTTCAGATATAGCAATTGAATACCATCCGGTAATTTATCCCGGATCCGATCAGATTCAGAACCCTGATTTTCAGGTCGGTTCTTCGGGTCTAAATATTTTGCCCAACCGTAATCTGGAGTGAAGCGACGTCGTTTATGGTGGTTTCGATTGTCAAGTAGTTGAGATCCAAGCTCTAGTACATCTTCCTCTTTACATGTTTTGTAACAAAACAACTTTTTAAAAATAAACTAGGATATCTTAGATTTATGAAAGAGTTTACATTAATATTCAAATAGAGACACAATCCACTTATAGACTTTTTCAGATATTCAAATAAAATTCAAAACATGGTTTAATATCCACGTGACCACAAGTTGAAATGTATTAGAATGATTTTGAATCCAAATTACTTAGCTCCCCAACTCATCTACCATTAGACTACTATTCTATGGATAAACAAACAATCTTTTACAAGAATAATATAAAATAATTTTAAAAGACTCATCATTGATAGTATATATTGTTTGTTGAGTTATTACCATGAATGGTCACTTTACGTCTTTTTATTACACTCAAGAGCACTTTGTGCTACCAAGACACTTTCCTGTGGTGAAAGACCTCTGTGTCCCTATAAAAGTAAAATTAAAATGGACATTATGGTAAATCAACATGAGCTTATAATTAGCTTGGTTAGAGTGCTTGAACTTTAAATTATTTCTTAGTTGGGTGATAGACCCGATGAGAGAATTAAATTTAATCACTGATTTTAACTTATTAACTATTAATTTGAAAAATATAAACAAAGCCTCTCTTCCGTTTATAGCACCGCTCTGTCATCTGCCGCCGCATTTCGTCATCATACGCCGTCACATATCTTCATCATACGCCGTCACTTTTCTCCGTCGCAACAAGGTCAAATCAACGCAATCTTCCTCACCGTGGTCTTCATGCTCGGGAATGAAGTTACAAGCTTTCATCAGAGACCGACCGGTCTGAGTATCAAGGATGGAGAGATCCAATGGCCGATTTAGTAATTTTTTCACATATGGTCCTTTGTATTTGCAAGTTTTATGTTTTGACCCCAAAATTCTAAATGTGTAAAACTAACCTTTCAAATTTGCACCAAAACCTTTTATTTTGTGACTAAACCCCATTTTATTTAATTAAATACTCAAAATGTAATATTAAACCCGTAATACAATCTAAAATGATTATAATGGTCTAGTGAGCTAACATCTGATGCTAAAAACCACTAAACTCATGGTATATCAATGAGTATTTAGCAAACTCCAAATTTATCAATCGTACACTCCAATCCATGTTAATGTAAATATACACATATATACACTAATGACATCTAAATGCATCTTCAAATTGACTTAAATGAACTAAAATCAAACGTTAAAAATATATAAATGAACACATATATGCACATTCGATGTACAAGTGTACATGTCACATGGTATACAATTTGGTTGTGTACACCATGTAATGTATACACATGTACATAAAAAGTGAATAAAAAAATAGTAGTTGTTTGTAATAAGTGATGAACCCATCATTGTGGTGAATGTGTACACATATATGTGGCTTGGCGATTGTTTAATTAAAACACCAAAACATATAACAAATAAGATCAAGTCAAATTGAAATATCATCAAAATAGATAACAAAGTAAATAACAAAATATGACTAAATCAATGAAACCACTTTATCAAAATACTATCTCTAAAATTTTACCACTAATCAAGATTTACTAATGGTCATACACGTGTACATGTGTACATGGTTTCGTGTGTACAAGATTACATTTTACATGTATTCATACACGTGTACATGTGTACTTGGTTTCATGTGTACAAAATTATATTTTACATGTATTCATCTTTACATGTGTATATTATTAAAACGATGTACATGAGGATATCATTAAGATAATTTTTTGTGGAGTAATGTACATGTGAATTATGTATATGTATTTATATATACACTTTTGAGACACATATCCACTAAACTTATTAAATGATTTCAAAAAAATTATCAAGAATTTGAGTGGTTTTAAATCAATGAAACCACTAGTTTGAATAAACATCGTCAAATTTTACCATTAAAAATTGTAATAAACTATTTTACTCTTACACAAAATTACAAGAATTTTAAGTCATGTAAGATACATTTTCATGTGTTTAGTGCATTTTGATGTCTTTAACATGGGTTGGAATGCACAATTTATAAGTAAAAAAATGTTTATTTTTGAAAGTTTGGGGCAAACATGAATGCAATCGAAAGATAAAAGACTATTCACGTAATTATGAGGAATGATTAAAATGGACAATCAAAAATTAGATGTTAATTAAGGATATATTTTCACAATTAAAAAGTTTGGGACCATAAACAAAATTATATAAAATATAAAGGACCAAACATGCAAAAAGCTAAGATTGGCCATTGATGCTCACGAGCTTCTTGCGACGGGGCTGCGACGGCGAGGGGAGAGGGAACGACGACGGGAAAGATGAGTTGATGAGATTTTGTTTCCAGATTTTCAAAGATGAGAGTTTCTTAATGATAAATTTGTGTTAGTTATCTTACATAGCTTTGTTCTCCTTCTCTCCACTAGAGCAACATGTGTTCAATTAACCATAAGCTAACATATTTAAAGGATCGATCTTTAACTATGAATACCAGATTGATGAGTGAAAATGAAATCTTTGTATAAGAGTCAACGCCTTTGATCTTGTTAAGTTTAAAAATCCCAGATGAAATAAATCTGTCGTTGGAGTAAACTGATGTTGGAGTTAATCCGTATTGATTTCTGCCGAAAAATCTAAAATTCTATAAAATTTAGTGAAGAGAAGCAACAATAAAAGATTGCTAAAAGAAAGAAAATAATAAAAAAGATGTCGGACCTAGTAGTTACAGTTTTGTTTTGTTTCAACTACAAACTTAAACTAATAGATGATGAAGTTAGAGAAAGTGTCTTGGTAGTGCAAAGTGTCTTATAGTGTAATTATAAACTTGGAAAGTATCTTAGAATGTAAATCTTTCTTGTTTGTTTGATAGATATATACTAACTAATCAAAATACAATAAACTAAGCTATTTTGTAATTTTTAAATAATTTGTAAAAGTAATAGCAACGTATGAATGTATATTTTTGCAGTGGTATTTCTTTTTTCATCAATGGTTTAAAAAACAATTTAATAATATTTTTATTTTGTCTCAATTATATATTAGTTCTAAATCTGGTTGAGAAAATGTGATGAAACACCTAGCATGCAAAGCACAGCCATGACGAATAGCTTGCTAACCGAGCAAGATTCAAGAGGCCAATACAGAACATTTGCATTAAATAGCGAAAAAGGTTTTGCGGGAGCGTTACTTATTGGTGGTTGATTTTTTCGGACTGACCCCAAAAAGGGCCTGGTGAGGATGTGTGAACTGTGAAGAAATATCGTATTGGACCAGAAACAGAGTTGTTATGAAGGTCATTAAGCTTAAAGCTCTTGTGTATCTTTTTCTTTAGTCTTCACTTTTCACTCTACAAGTCTCTTTATCTTTTTTGTAACTCTAAGGGCATGTTTAATTGCACGGTTCTCAGGTGAGATTCTTAATTTTTGTTAAGAGCCGGTTCTTAATTTTTAACTAAGAAAAATTAAAACCCGGCTTTTAAATAAGAGTTTTAAGAGTCGGTTTTTAGCCGTAAAGTTAAAAAAAAAATTAAAAATTAAGAAACTCACTTAAGAACCCCGTAATGAACATGGCCTAAAACTCCACATTGCTAGTGAATTTCCCGGGGCTGTTTTGCTGATACGTACCTTAGATTACATTTAAAACTGTGTTCTTGATTTATCTGTAACTCCTTAAAAATATTCGAGAACAAAAACTCAGATTTAACTTGTTTCCAATGACTTCAACAACTCTGATATTGATCATTTGGGTTGCAAAACAAGGAAAAAGACTGAAAATTTACAGTATTCAAAAGATCAATGTCAGTTTGCAGAAAGCATCTCATTGATCACATTCTCATAATAAAAAAATCCAAAGTAATGACATCACACTCGAAAATGTTCCTAGTCAGGACATCCTTATTCCCAGCAAAACTCAAAAATGAATAATAAAAACACACAATTCAAAGAAACTTTAGAACACATTTTTCACTTTTTAAAAATAACTTCACTTCTTGAGCACACCAAGCCTGAGACGAAAATCTTGTTCCATAAGAGGAAGCCCTTCACGGAGCTTCACCTTTGGTTCCCAACCAAGAACTTCTTTAGCTTTGCTTATGTCTGGTTTCCTCTGTCTCGGATCATCTGGTGTGTTCTCCACCATCTTTATCTCCACGTCCGGCTTAATAAGCTGCATCAATCTCGATTCTAGTTTATTCACATTTTTACCTGGATAAAATGGAATAACAACAAAGAAAAAATGTTAACCTCTTTAACCGTCTCAGCTAGTTCAACCATAGTGAATTCGCCTGGATTGCCTATATTGATTGGTCCGGTTTGGTCTCCTTCCATCAGACGCATTAGACCATCCACCTACCAAAACCAAAGTTGTGAACTATAGATCATCTTTAATATACATCTTAATTATACAGAATGGGCATACATACCATGTCTGAAACATAACAGAAACTGCGGGTTTGTGTTCCCGGTTTCTGAACAGTTAGTGCTTCTCCCCTGCAAAGATTAGTCTAGGATAATAAGATTCTACTCAACTTTACCTGGTTATAAAAAATAAAAAGTGACAAATTCAAGAACTTGATTATTTACCTGAGAGCCTGAGCAATGAAGTTGCTCACGACACGACCATCATCAATGTTCATACGAGGACCATATGTGTTGAATATTCTCGCTATGCGTATTTCTACAATAATAATAACTAATTAGCTAACATTAACAACTTTAATCAAAAGTATTCAAAGAAATAGAATATTGATGGATTAAATTACCAATCCCATGTTGCCTATGGTAATCAAACATCAGAGTCTCCGCGACACGTTTTCCTTCATCGTAACAGCTTCTAACACCTGCATCATAATAGTCCATATATCTTAGTTAATTACTACTAGCTAAGAGAGTAGTACGATTAATTAAAGCTATAATTACTTACCGATGGGGTTTACATTTCCCCAATAGCTCTCGGTTTGAGGATGAACAAGAGGATCACCGTAGACTTCAGATGTGGAAGTAAGCAATATTCTTGCTCCAACTCGCTTAGCTAGTCCCAACATGTTAAGTGTGCCAATCACATTCGTTTTTATCGTCTGTCATTAAAACCCCCCCAAAAAATATATTTTTATAAATCAAAAACACTAATCAAGTTTTGGCTAATGAGATTTAACAAACCTTAACAGCGTTGTATTTGTAGAAAATTGGAGATGCAGGACATGCTAAATGGTAGATTTGGTCAACCTCGACCATGAGAGGTTCGGTCACATCTAAAAAATTTAGTTAGTTAATGCATTGGTTTTTTTTTTCTTTTTGAGTAATTAAGGTGATTAAGAAGAAGATAATACCATGACGAATGAGCTCAAATCTTGGATGACCAATCCATTTCTTGAGATTATCTTTTGATCCTGTGAAGTAATTATCAGCGACAATTACTTCATTCTTCTCATTTTGCATCAACCTATCAACCAAATGTGAACCAATGAATCCAGCTCCTCCCGTCACCAAGATCCTCATGTTTGACTGCAATTCACAAAATCATCCAAACATATATAGTTTCAACTACAAGTGAGGTTGAGATCTAAATACAAAACGAGTATCAACTTATGACTTATGACTTTACTAAAATATTACACATTATACTAAAAACTTTACTTCAGTTTAAAACTCAATTGACTTTTAGAGATTTGAAAGAATATTTTGAGTGAATAAACCTGCAAAAACTTGGAATTACGCAGAGGAGAAGGCATGGGTGGTGGCTTCGTGGTCGTTCCATTCATTGCCATTTCTGCAAATTAGAAAAAACATAATCACAGATTATCAAAAGAACACACACATGCATATTTACATACACAATCACAAGTATTAGAGAATCAATTAAACCTGGTGATTAGCAGTTAGGAGCTTGATGAAACGAACACTGTACACAATTACTCTTCTGATCTCGATGATGGTACTACAAGATCAATATAAAATCTATATTTATAAGCATATTTACATTTTAAAAAATCATATGAAACATGAAGATGAGTCCCACAAGATTGTTATCTACGCTACAAAAACATGGAAAAAAAAGAAAATTCCCTACCAGAAAAGTGAGAGGAATAATCCAATCAACTGGATTGCACCAAACCCATATTTTCGTTTGGTTCACCAAACGTCGCTTACAAATTAAGTTTTAATAAAAAAAATATTATACCAAGAAAGAACAAGATAGATCAAAAAGAAAACAAAGACTCAAAAGAGTTTTGACTTTTCACCATTTAAACAAAGGGAGACCGCAATAAGCTATGGGTTTAAGGGTTTTTATGGATCTTAAGTTTCGAGATCTGCGAGACGTTTAAACAAATCATAGATTATTAATTATACTATATTGAAGGATGTTTTTGATCAAAAAAATATATTGAAGGAGGTTTACATGAGATATGAGCCGTAGGAATCGAACCATTGTTGTTGCGCTATACGAATTTGCCTATAGTACCTTTTTCTAAAAATAAAATATTCGCAATTTATCGAGAATAAGTCTTTTGTTTTGCTTTAGTCGATACCACACAGCATTTTTAGGTGTTAATTTAGTCGAAACAAGCATGATGTTACATATTATAGCTTCATTATACATAGGAGACATTCCGAAAATAACTACTAGCTCAAAACTAGTAAAAGAGCAAATCATAAAAATAATAGCCATGGAGACACACGAATCCCAGCAACCACACTTTAAAACTTTTTGGGTCAAAAATTGCTTTGCTAGGAGTGTGTATAATATTTTCATTTAAAAGGCCTTACAAGCCCACGAATAATGTAACTGGCCCAGGATATACACTGATAATTTTCTTTTAGTCTTGCTCAATTGGTAAATGGTTTAAAACCAACTAGATCTTGACCCGCGCCCCCGCGCGGGTGTTTGATTTAACTTGTGTTCAACGTAAACTCATAAACCGCTAGTTTTATAAAAAACATTACATGTATATTTTTATGTTTTGTCATTTACATATAGAGTAGAATATATTATATTATAATATAAATGTTTGATAATAATTTTTTTCTACATAATATTATATTAAAATTTTATAATTTGATGCAATTTGATGTAATTGTACTATTCATATATTAATTTGTTGTTGTTTTTTTGTTAATTTATTTTAAAATGAAACAACATACTAAAAAAAATTAAAGATCAATATATGAATATTGATTTGGTTAGATAAGTTTTGAAATTGTAATTATTTAATTTAAATTTATTTTAAATGCAGTGAAAGAATCTGTAAATAAAAAGAAATACAAAAGGAAGTATTTAATTTATTGTAAATGCAAAGGCTAAATTGTAAATAACATAAAGTATTTTTATATTACTATCCATGTTTCCAAACAACTCTCATTTATATTGTTATCCATGTTTCCAAACAGTAACAAAAGGTACTTCAGTTTTAATAATATAGACTAGATTTTGACCCGCCCTTTGAAAGGGCGGATATATTTTTGGAGTGATATGTTTTTTTGTAATGTAATATAAATTAAACTTTTTTATAGAGGTGTTCATAAGTAATTTGTCAAAAGGGAGATATATTTTTGGAGTGATATGTTTTTGTAATGTAATATAAATCTAACTTTTTATAGAGATGTTCAAAAATAATATCCATTATAGGGTATAAAGATTAGAATATTCCCTTTTCAAGCTTACTGTAAATATTTGTTTTTTTACTTGTTGCTTTTGTAAAACGTGATATTGAAAGCAAAAAGATATTGTAGCACACAAAATCTTTGGTTTTACATAAATCAATAAGTGCTTATCTAAATTGACAAAATTTATTACTTTTCGTTCATATATGGAAATCAAATTTGAAAATAGTATATATTGTTTACATATGCGATAGATTTTAGGATCGTGGTTGATATTATTTGCCGTCTTGTTACTGAAAAAACTATGATATACTTGGTTCAAAATTTATTGGGTTAGGTTAAAGGTATATGACTTTAAAAATCACGTGTAATGAATATTATTTTTGTTTCCAAATAATATTTTTTTAATATTACTATCCTTATTTCCAAACATACCAAAAGGTACTACAGTTAACAATATTTTTTTTAATATTGCTATCATTGTTTCCAAACATACTAAAAGGTACTATAGATTTATCACGAACAATGTAATTGACCCACGATATACATTTACTATTATAATCGAGATCACAATATTTATAAGAAAAACCAATTATTTTCACTTTGAAATCTTTTTTATACAGTAAGAGAAAGGCTTTACATGCCCACAAATACTGAAATGGCCCAAGATACATATACAAAAATAAACTTTTCGTTTGTTTAGACTTGGTATAATTGGTATGTTATTGGTATAACCAGCTAACCACACAACCTTATTAACAAGAAGAGGCAACAAAAAGGCAAACAACAAAAAAGAAGAAGCCAACAGACCATTTGTGATATCAATGGGAATTTACATTTTATTTGTACAAAGAACGTATTTTGCAAGAGATCTCATGCAAGTTAACGTGGCTTGAAGGATTCTCCGACTGAACAACCTCTTTAACCATCTCCTCAATCTCTCTTGCTTCTTTCCCCATTTTCTCCACACAAAACCCTAACGCACTCAAACTTAACACAACCTCACTCTTGTCCACTTTAACCTCTTCTTCTTCCGCACGGAACATACCATCCACAACTCCTCTGCAATGCTGGAGATACGTATTTAGAATCTTTTCTGGCTCGCTCTCGGTGGTTGAGAAACTAGGGTTTGGTGTCTTCCCCAACTCAATGTCCCATGAACCGTTCTCGTTCTTCGTGAGCGCCTTTTCGAGGGCGTCAAGTGATTTAAGAAGAGTGATTTCCTCGAATGATTTGGCTAAAACACCAATGCTTTGTGTCAAACTCTTGAGATCTTTGTCTACATCGCCAAGAACCTCCTTGCATTGTGGTGATTTTCCTTTTACTTGTTCTCCAAGAAACCCTATCGCGCCACCGCTGAACTGCAACAGATCAGCCATTCTACACAATGATTTGATTAGCTTTTCGTAGCAAGAAGTGTTAAAGGGACAGAACCAGAAACTCGGCTCTGCTTGTGCTTCTTCCGTACACTTCTTGAGCTCATTCAGATGACTTCTCAGCTTCTTATGACTCTCCATGATCTCAGCTTTACTCGTTTTACCTCCAAACAAACTTGCACACTCGTACAAAGCATGGAAGCTTCTAGAGAGCTCAAGTTTCGCCAAGTTAGCAGCTCGCGTTGGCTGCAAGACAAGCTCCACGGTGATCGAACAAGACAACCCTATAAAAGTCTCGACGATTCTGTCTATGGCAAACTCGCTTGGCTGTCCGAAATTCTTCCTTCCAAGAATCAAAACGGCTCCTATCGCCGCGGAGATTCCTCCGGCTTGTCCGTACATACGGCTCATGCTCAAGAAGCTAGAGAAGATAAACCATGGAAGCAAAGAAAGAAACCTAACCGTCAAAAACCTTTGAAAGACAAAACAGCCCATCACTCCGTACACGGTCCCTATCACTGTCCCTTGTGCCTTAACATTCGCCACTTTAAACGTCGCCTCTCTTGCCGCCACGAAGCTGATCGCTACAGGTAAACCAGCCCAATACCCGTTTGGTTTACTATACAATGACCCTAGAAAAATCGCTAAACCTAATGAAAGTGATAACTTTATCGCCGGCATGAACTTTCTTGGTGTGCCAAGTTACTAATCCAAGACCTACTCTTGGACTTGACTGAGCTCTTTTTCTCCTCAGGTTTGGCCATTGAGATGGTTTCTAGGAGTCTGAGGCAGAACAAGAAGAAGTAGAAAGGCAAATATTGAGATGTTTTTGGGATTTCCTGAAGGGTTTGGAGGCACTCATCGGGTTTCTCGAGATCGGTTTCTGGAGTTACTGATGGTTGGAGTGTGTTGTTTCGTCGTTTGATCGAGTGAATCACACGTTCTTGCATGTTCTTGATACCATCTTTAACCTCTCCCGCAAGTAAACTAGGAGGTATAGGAGATTTGCTTGCTAATACCATTTCCATTCCTCTCAGAGCGATCTCCATGCTTTGAAGCTTCTCTCCTTTGTTATCATTCACGTTTTGCCATCTACATATCTTAAATGGAAGCCTCTCCCATTTCATGCTTGGCTATATATATATAAACACTCAAATGTTAGATACTATTTACCTACATTTTATACCAAATTTATTTATGAGAAAACTAAATATGAGAATTAGTTAAGTAATTACTTGGTAGCGTTTGATGGTTTGATAAAGCTTGGAGGACATACGAGACAACTCTCGAGCCTGTGAAACAGAAGCCATTGCTGATGTTGCATCTTCGGCGCAAAAAGCTTTCATGTACAACTTCACTCGCGTTGTTACACTTTGACCAATCTTTTTGCAGCTTTGTTTCACCTGCACATATGTAATATTTAAGGTAAATTATTTTGGTAATATCAGAGAGAATCCTATAGTGGGTTGTTGATTCGGTACTATTAATCCTTAGCAAAAATCCTTGTCAGATTTTAATTAAATAATGATTAAAAGCTAAGTTACTGGGGGAAATAATCCTTATCTAAGGATTTATGAAAAGGTAATCCTTGTGAGGTGGCGACGTCGTTTTGATCTTGTTTTGGGTGAGGAAAAAAAAAGTATCTCCGAGGAATGGTGAGCTTTGGACTTGCTGACGAAGACGGACCAAAACGTATCTCCGAGGAAATAAGCCGCCTGTAACTGTCGGTTCCAGTTCTCGTCAGATCTGATTTTAGTGACTCGCTTCTTCATCCGCAGATCTCTTTAACTCTAAATTGTAATGGAAGCAATCGACGAGTTGTCGCAACTCTCAGATTCGACGAAACAGGCGGTGTCTCTGTTCGCCGACGAAGATCCCGATGAGACGCCTTTTTCTCGATGCACAGCCACTTTCCTTAACTACATATATTCATTTTTTATTCCTAAGGATTCTTTTATGGATAACACCATTGGACTTAGCATTTTCATAAAAATTCTTAACTATTCAAAAAGCAACCAAATAACAAAAAAAATATTATAAAATACTTAAGAATTTCAATGGTGAATTACACTATTGGAGATGCTCTTATACACAAAAGAAGTTTACTATTAATGGTGGGAAACAAGTTAATTATAATTTTCACGCACTATATTGTTAATTAATATAATAAAAAAGATTCATATTTTGTATGTGATGCGACACAGCTTGTGCGCAATATTGGGAAGAATTAGGACAAAAACTTAAGGCGGTGCTTTATGTGACCGAAGAAAGATATAGTGGTACGGAATAAAGTTAGGAAACAAACTTTAAAAACCAACGTCAACATGTTATGTGACTGTATTACCAAAGTCCACTTATTCACACTGATTCGAACACGTACGTACAGATCTATACAAAAATATTTAAACTCTAACAAATTATACTCTAAAAAATTATACTTTTTCCGTTTGCATCAAAATCTGTGCGCTACTTCCATTCTTGGAAAATTATGCAATATTTATAATAGATCGATGCCCAACCGACTAACCTTTGGGGTATTTGTTTATCCACGCCCAGTGGCGATAGTAAATAAAAGGTTATACCGTCCACGATATTAAATTTTACATTTAGATCTCGGTTCTTTATTTATATTCATTTACTTTTACGTTTTGGTTGTATTTTTCATATATTATACCAACATATTATAAAGTTTGAAACTATCGATACCATAGTTCTAACACTACGTATAAAGCTAAATCTTTGCATTTATACTTACATAAAAAGTATATACTAGTATTTTTATGTGTATGTTTTGAGAGAGAGAGAGAGAGCTGGTACCTCGCAAGTAGCCAAACGAGGAAGTGGAAGGATAAGTGCAAGAACACAAGCTACAACACCAAGCGCGGTGCTAGCCGCGACTCTAAGTGGGTGCATGACTGGCTCAGTTTCAGCTCCATTTATATAACCAATCACATAAATAAGAACAATCTGGCCAAGCGCGATCCGCTTAGCCACCAAATGTGTCAAACCATTTGGCAGCACCACCGCGAACGCTGCTAAAGCCGCGGCTAAAGCAGTAGTTCCTGCCGTGAGACGAGCTGGTCCTATAAGCCTTAGAGTAATGATAGCCGGTGCAACGCTCTGACATGTGGCGTAAAGCGCTAGCCAGCAGCCACGTAGTGTGTCCCCGAGCGTGGCGTCGGTGATGATTAGAATGACCGTGACGTAAGAAAACGCCGGGAATGCCACGTAACTAAGGATCCACTCGGGTCCGTAGAGTGTAGCCGCACCAACGATTGTGCAAGCTAGAGCTGTGCGGAACGCTGAGGCTAGGCACGTGCGCCACATGGCTCGGCATCTCTCAGTCATTTGCATTATTATTTATAGAAAGAAAATGTTAGGCTTGGGAGCTAGTTCGTTGTTGTTTGGTAAGAATCTAATGAGTTGAGATGTAACAAAAAGAAATTAGGAGAATATGGAATAATTGAGAGAGAAGTGTGTGACGATGAAGGGTCTTATAAAGATGTATTTGATTTGATGAGTGGGTCAGTGTGCTGTTTAGGGGACGTGGAAGTACACCAAATGGGTTCCACGTGAGAAAATTAATGGATCATTATGTAATGATAACTCAAACTTTATATTTTTAATCGATTAATTTCATTTGGCCATACATTATTCTTATTAATATTTTGTACCTATTAATGTGTTCTTTGTTTATGCCGATCTATACGGATCGAAATATTAAAGAGGATCTGGATATTATAGTATTTGACATAAAGCGGTCTTATATCACGTTTTCAACAAAAATAGTTTTATTTGTTCTCGCATCTAATGAGGATCGAGAGTCTTAAACGTTAGAATACAACAATCTGATTTATGGATGCATAAACCAGTAGTACAAGCATGGTGGGTTTATAAGATGAGCTGGATGATCAAATCTTAAGTTGTCTAAAGAGTTATTGGTAGAAAAACAACAATGCGTAAAAAAGGTAATAAGAGCTGCCGTAGAGAATGATGGTGCACTAAAAATAATGATTATGGGTAATGATATATTTTTGAATGATTATAACCAATTATTAGAGATGAATCGAGAGAGAGAAAGAATATGTTATGAAGATGAAAAAGGGAAAAATGTATATTCAGCTCAAAGAATAAGTGACTGTACATATGTGTTTATATACAACTGGTTAAGCTAAAAGAGATTTGAACCAGACTAAACCGTGTACAATAACCGGTTATATAACTCTAATACCCCCCTTCAAGATGGAATGAACAAATGGTGAAGACCCATCTTGAGCAATAGCTGTTTAAACACAGCCGGTTGTACTGCTTTTGTGAAAATATCGGCCAGCTGATGTTCGGATCTTACATGCATAGTCTTCAAGAAGCCATGGAGGAGCTTTTCCCGAACAACGTGACAATCTATCTCTATATGTTTTGTCCTTTCGTGGAAAACTGGATTGGACGCAATGTGAAGAGCAGATTGATTATCACAGTACAAAGTTGCTGGGCCAGTGAGTGGACAATGTAGATCACGAAGAAGAGCAGCAAGCCATACCAGTTCACATGTCGTGTCTGCCATAGACCGATATTCAGCCTCAGAGCTGCTACGGGAAACTGTGTGTTGTTTCTTTGCTCGCCAGGAAATGAGAGAATCACCCAAAAACACACAGTAACCAGTTGTTGATCGTCGTGAATCAGGGCAAGATGCCCAATCAGCATCACAGAATGCTGTTAAATGTATCGATGAGGATGCATGATAGAACAATCCTTGAGCCGGATCATTCTTCAAATATCTGAGAACTCGTTGAGCTGCGGTGAGGTGTTCTACTCGAGGAGCAGACATAAACTGGCTCAATTTATGTACTGCATATGTGATGTCAGGGCGTGTATGAGTCAAGTATAACAACTTACCCACTATCTTGCGAAAAACTGAAGGATCAGAGATGAGATCACCAGAAGTATCTGAAAGTTTCAGATTTGGTTCCATCGGAACCGTTACTGGTTTACAGCCCAAATACCCTGCATCCTGAAGAAGCTCCAATGTGTACTTCCGTTGATTAATAGAGATACCATTGCTATTCCGTGCAATCTCAAACCCAAGAAAATATTTTGCAACACCAAGATCACGCAATTTGAAAGCTCCTTTGAGAGTATCTTTGAATTTGTTGATGGCTGTTTCATCATTGCCTACAATCAGGATGTCATCAACATAGACAAGAGCAGCAACAAAGATAGTTTCTGATCGGTTTATGAAGAGGGAATGATCAGAAGGAGCTTGAGTAAAACCCGCAGAGGTAATAACATGACACAGCTTGGAATTCCATTGGCGAGATGCCTGCTTTAGGCCATAAAGTGACTTGTGCAGACGACAAACAGAGTTAGGAGGAATATATCGACCAGTTAACTCTTCATAACCTTGAGGAATCGTCATGTATATCTCCTCATCTAGATCACCATTCAGGAAGGCATTGCTAATATCCAGTTGCTGAGTAGTCCAGTTCTGTGTTGCAGCTAAACTGAGCAATAACCGGAACGTACCCAACTTAGCAACGGGTGAAAATGTATCCAAGAAATCAAGTCCTTCTAACTGAGTGTATCCTTTGGCCACCAAGCGGGACTTAGGGCGTTCAACCGTGCCATCAGCATTGAATTTGTAAGTATTCACCCATTTACAACCTACAGGGTGCTTTCCCGGGGGCAAAGGACAGATAGACCAGGTACCAGTATCTTCTAGAGACTTCATTTCACTTTGCATAGCACTCTTAAACTCATCACTGATAATGGCCTCTTTAAAATTCTTGGGAGCAGTAACAGTGGAAATGGCAATAAGAAAATCACGATGAGGAGAATCAAATTTGTCATAAGAAAGGCACGCAGAGATAGGATATGATGTTGTGTGAGTTGGATGAGAAGGGAAACGTGTGGTTTTATCTAAAAGATAGCAATGGTATTGATCAAGATAGGCAGGAACCTTAGTTTGTCGTTTGGTGCGTTGTGAGGGAAGTGGAGGGTCATGTGAAGAAGAAGTAGGAACAGTCACAGGGATGTTCAAAGGACCATGAGAAGATATAGAGGAATCAGAGTGAGGTTCATTCTCAAAAGGAAAGTTATCGGAAGTAGTTGGTCCTATGTCAAAGAAAGCAGGAAAGAGGGAATCCGGAACAGGAAGAGGTAAAACATCTTGATTAAAAATGTCATCACCCAAGGAATGAGGAAGACGTTCTGAAAAAGGAAAAGTTGACTCATGAAAAATCACATTCCTAGAAATAGAAATCCGATTTGTATGAAGATTAAGAACTTTATAACCTTTATAACCTTGAGGGTAACCAAGAAAAACACATGGTGATGCTCGTGGGGAAAATTTGTGTCTGTCTTTGAGCAAAGTTGATGTGAAACACAAACAACCAAAAACACGAAGGTGGGTGTAACTTGGTGGTTTGGAAGTTAGGACCTCAAAAGGAGATTTGTTGTGAAGGAGAGGTGTTGGTGTTCTATTTATGAGATAAACGGCTGTTTGAATGCAATCACCCCAGTATTCTATAGGTATGTGAGATTGGAAAAGCAAAGAACGAGCTACATTCAAGATGTGTTGGTGTTTTCTCTCCACTACCGAGTTTTGTTGAGGTGTATAAGCACAAGAAAAGTAATGGATGATCCCTTTAGATTTTAACAGGGAAGAAAAAGCAAGTTCAGGAGCATTGTCAGTCCTAATCGATTTAATGGAAGTAGTGTATTGTGTTTCAACAAATGTGATGAATTCAGGAAAAACAGTAGCTACTGAACTTTTATCTTTTAACAAGTAAATCCAAGTTACTCTAGTGCAATCATCCACAATGGTCAGGAAATATTTGAAACCATCAATAGTAGGTACATGAAAAGGACCCCATATATCAAGATGTACAAGCTCAAACGGAGAAGAGGCAAGATTATTCAAAGAAGTGAATGATAAACGTTTTTGTTTTGCCAAAGGACAAATTTTACAGAAATGATCATGAGCAATTTTGTCTGTTGAAATATCTAAGCATTTGGACAAAAGATGAATCTTATTAGGAGATGGGTGACCCAAACGTTGATGCCAAACTTCAGTGGATACTTGAGCAAGATGATGAACGTTAGCAGCAGAGAAAGAAGCAGGAGCATTAGAGTCCAGGATATAGAGATTGTTTTGGAGGTTACCCTTCCCAATCATGTAATCCGGAATATGCTCCTGAAGGAGTTCAAGAGGGTTGTAAGAAAGAATGTGACAAGAATGAGATGTAAAAAGCACAGTAATGGACGTGTTCCTAGTCAATGCACTTATGCTTAAAAGGTTGAAGTTGAAGTTAGGCACAAACAACACAGAATCAAGAACCAAAGAATCAGAAAGAACAATAGTTCCAGCAATCGTGACATCTATGTGAGTGCCATTAGGTAACGTGACAGAAGTGTTTGTGATTAACCTAGTGTTCGTGAATGTGCTCAAATCCGAACAAACGTGACAACTAGCACCTGTGTCTATAACCCATGAGTGCAAAGGAAAATTAAGGCTGTCTTTAATTCCCGCAGAAGAAATAAAATGATATTGGTGAGAAAAAGTACCTGATGTTGAGGGAGGAAGAGAAGTAGTAGGAATCATGTGAGGTTGAGGTTTGAAGGTGGAGGTTGATCCATCAGCGAGTTTAAGAGTGCTACCCAATATCGGAGAATGATTGTTCTCAGTACCAGATGAGCTAGTCTTGAGAACACTTAGAAGATGCTGGACTTGATCTGCCGTGACTGTCCCCAAGTGAGCACCTTGCTGATTGTGCATAGTGATACTGCCAAAATATTGAGCAAGAAGATTAGCCACGTTTGTACCCTTAGACCCATGCTTGTTGACCGCCAGTAGACTGAGAAGAAGAACCATGATGAGGCTTGGAAAATTTGTAACCTTGAGGATAACCATGCAATTTGTAGCATCTGGTAACCGTATGACCTGATAGACCACAGTGTGAGCAAATTGGCCTATTCTTCTGTTTATTGTAGCCACCTGTGTAAGCTGCAACAACTGGGTCAGGAGCAGAAGCAGTCTGAGAAGCCTGAAACGTTAGATTGCTTGTCGACTTCATTGATCTTTGTCGCTCCTCTTGAGAAATGAGATTGAATACTTTCGATAATAATGGTTTAGGTTCCATCATGAGTATTTGCCCTCTACTAGCTGTGTAAGTATCATTCAATCCCATTAGGAACTTCAAAACTCGGTCTTGTTCTTCTCTCTTAGCAAGCAATTTGTAACTTGTGCAGTTCATATTACCACAACAACACGTATACGGATCTTCATGATTCTTGAGTTCTTCCCACAATTGCTTCAACCGTGTATAGTACTCACTGATCGTCTGAGATCCATGTGTCTCTGCATAAATCTGTTGTTTGATCTCAGCTGTACGAGGACCATCACTTTGTTTAAATTGATCATGTATATCTTGCCACATCTGTCGAGCAGTAGAGAGATACATGATACTCTTCGCAATTGATTTATCAACAGCATTCACTATCCATGTGCAAACAATGTTATTGCATCTTGACCAAGATCCATAGTCTGGATGATTCTCATCTAAATCAGGATAAGTTCCAGTAACAAAAACTGCCTTATTCCTAGCACCTAAGGCCATTAGCATTGATCTACGCCAGCTATTGAAATTTCCAAGACCGGTAAGCTTTTCAGAAACAAGAGATATACCCGCATGATCCGCGCTGTGCACATAGAGTGGATTAGAGTTCGGATCTGAAAGAGACGGAGTAATATTCGGCTGCCTCGGAGAAGACGAAGTGTTGGGACGGCGGATTCACTTCGGAAGTCATCGGAATCAATCGAATCGACAATCAAGATTGAGCTAAAATCGAATCAATCAAACGGATTCAGAGTTCGTAGAAGAAGATGATGAGTGAAAAGAGGTGAAAAACTGCAAGAATCTGCGATGAAAGAATCTCAAGAATCGTAGAAACCAAGGGATGAAGAAAAGCACTCATGATCAAGGATGAACTTTGTGGAGCTGAGAGCGGAAGAATCAAATATCATTGCTCTGATACCATATTAGAGATGAAATCGAGAGAGAGAAAGAATCTGTTATGAAGATGAAAAAGGGAAAAATGTATATTCAGCTCAAAGAATAAGTGACTGTACATATGTGTTTATATACAACTGGTTAAGCTAAAGGAGACTTGAACCAGACTAAACCGTGTACAATAACCGGTTCTATAACTCTAATACCCAATGATATTTTTTTGGCAATTTACTTAGAAGATATCAAAAGACTTTAAACTAGTTTTACTACCTTCCAACTCACGCATGTACCTAGAACGAGGTGCACGAAGTCCACATATAGATTTAAAGTTTCTAATTAGGTTAACAGATTCTTAATAAAACCTATTTATGTTGTCAAAAAGAAAATAGGTTTGGTGATGAAGAAGTTGCAGAAAAAATGTGACTGGAGAAAGGATATTTCGTACGTAAAAAAAAAAGATCGTTCGTACAAATGTTATGTCTAATCTCTCAGGAGACTATTTATTTTTTTATCAAAAAATATTTGGTCTAACGAGGACATAATTAACGCAGATTTCTTAAAGTTGAATATTTTAAGGAAAGTTAAGAAACTATTTCTTAGTTTTCTTAAGAAAAGTTAATAAATTCATAGTTTAAAAAATAACAGTTTCTTAATTTTCTTTAAAAAATCTGTAATTTTCAGGTCTGACTTAACTAAAATAATTTCTTAAGGACATCTTTATCCTAAATACCCTAATGAGTCTCTTAATTTTTTTTTCTTTTACTTTTTGTCTTAAAAAAAATTAAAAAGCACACTAATCGCGGACCGTCACATGTTAGTGGATCCGCAAATAGTGCAAAAACTTCCAATATACATTTCTTATTTGATATACATAAGGGACTAGTTTTTTTTTAAAAATGGGCCCCTTATAAGAGACCCTGAGGGATAAATATACTCTAAATTTACTTACTACAAAACTGGATCAAACTTCAAGAGTGACAGGAAAGATAGAAACTAGACCCGGCATGGCTCTATGTACTACTAAAGAGGCAAGATAGAAGTATCAGTTTTGGCCTAACCTATATAAATGGAAACATGTTATGATTTCAATTTCTCGAGAGTTCGCATGCAAACATGAGGAAAACACCAAATCCTGATGCCTGGGTTCAGAAAAGTGATTATGTTTTGTTTTTTTTTTTGTTGGGTACGAATTGTTGTGTTCCGTTTTGATAATATCAAACAACTTTTTTCTGTAGTTGACATAATCTTTTTTACAATTTTATATTTGCATGTATTCAAAATTTTATTAAACGTACGCGTGTATAATAAGTTTATTATGCTCTATGACTATGAGTATTCATTCGTAAGCATGTCACAATTTTTCTAGATAACATAACTTTCACAAATTTGTACATATGCAAATACCTTTTTTTTCCTTTTTCTCAGAACACCTCTAATGATAAATATTTCTAGTTCTATAATTCTAAAAATACAAATATATATTAAATATAGTATTTAGTTATAAATTTTTAAATTTTATGAAAAATTCAATTTAAAATATTCCAAAACAAACACTTTAAATTGAGTTTTAATCAAAATTTTCAATTAAATATATATATATATATATATATTTTATGAATTCCGAGACTAAAACCCCTTTCTATAAATATGTTATCTTGCGTTATATGTGCCGACAAAGAGAAGTTAATAATTCACGTAAGCTATCCGCCGTTTGTTCTCACTAAAACTATAAACCCAAACTTCAAGAAAACAGCAGAAAGTGAGTCATAAAACTATAAATGCCCGAGAAAAATGGTCAATGGCGTGAAAAGCAACCGTACCGCTGTTATTTCACACTAACATGTTTACACTTTTAATAAAGAAGCATTTGCACTCTATGCAAATTGCATTTTTTTTTCTTTTAATCTCTTTGCTGTTTAACATTTAGTGCACAGCTGTTATCTATTAACCATATACTAAACCAATCTATATTTTTTTTCTTTTTTTCTTTTGTGCGACATACTAAACCAATCTCTATAGCAAACGCTAGGCATGAGTATTTTATTCAATACCCAAAACTAAAATTGAATTTGGTCCGAACTCGAATTTGAACTTGATCCGATCTATGAAAACATCCGAGATATAGAATTAGAAAAGATTAGATATCCAAATCCGAACAGATAATACTCGATATCTAAATGAATACCCAATCGGAAATATATATAATAATCCTAAATCCTTAGTTTAGACACATCTATTTTCTTTTCTTACCGTTGATTTATAATTCCGTCTTTAATTTTTTTTTAATTTTTTAATTTTATTAGAGATACACTATTTTTAAGTTGATTTAGTGAAGTATTCTTTATCTTTGAGTATTTAATGTCCTACTTTTTGGTTAAAAATTTATTTTATTGATATTTACTTAATACTATATTGTTTTATCTTACAACATACACATTTCTATTTGATTCAGATTTTTTTTGTGTTTTGATTCATGAGTTATGTTTATACCGATTTTTTTTAAAAAAAATTTAAATAACCGAATCCGAGTTAAATTACCTAAATCCAAACTTCAAATACTTGATCCCGACCCGAAGTCTGAAAATACTTGAACGGATTCTATATTTCTATACCAAAATATCCAAAAATCTAAATAATCAACCTGAACCAGAATGAGTATCCAAACGCCTACCCCTAGCAAACACCAACCCTTGAGTATGCCACTCGTTTAAGTGACTCTTTGGCTTATAGTCCTTTTTTGGGTAAAAATATTAAAATTTTCAGTTTTTCAGCCACTTCTTCTTTAATTATCTTTCAAAAATAATTAGAACCTTTCTAACCTTACTCCATTTTTCTAATATAGAATATAACATAATATATTTCTAATTTGAGGTATTTCCTATTAAATAATAGAGTAAAAATAAATTACTTAATAAATAAAGCAATTCTGTTAGTTTTAAATTATTTCTTATTTTCCATTTTAAAATGCAGTAGAATAGGAATGAAACATAACTCCATTAAAAAATCATTCGAAGAAAAAAATAAAATAGTACATTAGAGATGTTGGTAGACTCTATCAGTAGCATAATTTAAAATCAACATTTTGAGTTAATAAGCGGCGAAAATTAACCGCAAATAGAGCCGATTGCTCAGTAAATGCGTGCATGTTAGCACATGAGCTTAGCGGCCCCCAAATCTACAACCAAATCTCTCTTTGTCCATTAAAGTTAATTAATGTAGATCCATTATCCTCTACGTTTACTCTTCTAATTTATACTACTATACTAGATATATCTAAGCTTAACTTTATATCATGCGGCTAAAATTACGTCAACGAGAAAGCCATCATCCTAACATTTAATTAAATAGTAATAAGGATTAGTGGATTACAATAGATGATTAAGAATAAGTTGGATGCTATCTGATAGGTTCACCGACATTTTCAACTTTTAGTTGTCTACGTATTATATGTAGCTGATGTCACTGAATATAGAATTTAAAAATTCCAAAACTCTTCCCTCTATCCGCAAAGTGGATTTCCTCTAGATTTCCACTTACATTGTGATTGGTCATATTGAAATTTACTTAAGATATTTTTTGTTCCTTGAGAGGAAGGAAGGGTCAAGTGGGAAGTTGCGAATTCGAAATTTGGTTAGTGCATTTAGTTAGTTAAAGCTAACCATTCTATAATATTATTTCCTCTCAATGAAATAATCTACAATATCTCTCTTAGAAAAATTATGAGTTTTGGTAAATTATATTTTCTAATTTTTTTTTGACTTCTATCTTATTAAAACAGAAACATTGTGTTAGATCTAACATTTATTTTGTAAGTTTTTAAATTTAATATATCTTCCTACTTTATAGTTAAACCTTCATTAAATCAAAAATATTCTTTTTTTATACTATTATCCATATTTTCAATCAATATATTTCTTTCTTTATACTACTATCCATGTTTCCAAACAATAATATAATTAACGTTGTGTCCAAACAATATAAAATATTAGATCTCATCTTTTTAATAATTTCTAACAATTTTCTTTTAAATTATTTAGATAATTAAATAACCTAAAAATTCAAATAATTTATTAAAAAATGAAAATAAATAGAACTTATATTTACATGTCTAAAATACTATAAAAACATTTATTTAATTAAATTAACAAATTCTTTTATTTATATTTCTTAAATAATGATTATATCATTTTTAAATAACATAATAATTCAATAACATATATATATATATACGTTATACATTGTATAATAAATATAATAACAAAAATAATTATGACTAAGGATGACTATCATCTACGCTTAAGGATGTGAAAACCGTTGGATTAAAAAAACAATTGCGGTGGATTTCACAGGTTTTAAATATGGATATTTTTAAAACCTGAACTGAATTATCGGATCACCAGATTAACCAGTTGACCACGGGTCTGATTCAAATTTAAAAACACTGTTTTAAATAAAAAATACTAAGTTGTTAATAAATTATTAATAAAATGTCCGCGGTTACAAAACGCGGATCAAATTCTAGTTAACATTAAATTTTACACACCATTGAACATACGCACCTGATCATTTCGGTGCTTAGTTAGCTCCCATTGCATTTTAAAAAAAAATGATTATCATGCATACATATACGATACTTATATTTATAAGTACATATTAGTATCTGTAAAGTTAGAATTAACACGCGAACACACAATTAAGAAGATAGACGAACTTTAAAAATAGATTTCATGTCCTAAATGTGATGGCGTAATTAAAGTTCATGATGGCCTATAATGCTTGCAATGCGTATGACGATGCCCGTTAACGTGGCAACCCCACTCAGTATGATGGTCACTAATTAAGTTGCCAACGAGCCACATTAAAATGCTAAAATTTCCAATAGTGGTATCACAGGTTTTTAAAATTAGGTTTCAGGAGATGCAAACAACTCACATCAAAGTAAGTCCATTTTCATTCTAGTTATATTTTATTTTTCTACCAAACATTTCTCCCAACAACAGAAAAAGAGAGAAAATTACCTAGATAGAATAGTTTACTGAAACATCTGGCTTGGACAGCACTTCAAAGATTAAATGGAATATAGCCTATATAGATAACCAAAGATTATATATAATTGACGTACATGTAAAACGGACCTTCATAATAAGCATCTTATTATATATTTTATGAATTACTAGTTTATGGGCACATATGTTATTTGGACGTGGTCTTATATATGTAACTGAGATTTTTCTCCCTTCACATTTTGTTTCTAATACAATATAACGCCTCTAATGAAGATGCTTGTTAATTTTTAAGGGACCTATTTTTTTCCTTCAGATTGTGATTCTGATTATTATTGAGATTGTGATTATTCAACTGGAAAGGACCCTGGTCATTATGTCAGAAATCCCTAATTCGAGTAATCGTTTAGACGAAACCAATATTAGATTGTCGTGGTTTCAAACTTAAAAAATTAGAGTTTCGGCTCGAATCTCTAGTAACTACAAAAAAAAAGATTGTGATTATTACAATTATTATTATTTTGGTGTATTAATTGAATAGTTATATTACAATTCTTAAAAATTAACATATGTTGATTCCTCAAATCGCCTGTCTTGCAGCAGATGGTTCAACTCCACTAACAACAAAAATTGCATGCACTCTAGGAAGCAGGTATGGGACTGTTTCTGTTCGAGGTGGTTGTGCTGTCTAATCTTTGTAAAAGCAAGTTAAACCAGGTCCTTCAATTCCGATGTCATGACCTAGTTGATTACTCTCTGTTGGCTTCACCAGTAAAATTAGGTTCACTATATTTTAATCGTTACACCATTATATTAAAAGTGACACGATTCTCTTTATCTTTGGGCTTTATTCACATATGTCATAGGCCTGATCCATAGTATTCTTTGACTATGTTGTGTGCTCATGAACCAAGCCCAGTATAATACTTGAAGCTAAAATTACACGTGATTAGTTGGTACAGTGAATGTTTCAGACGGTCTACATATTCCACTATGTGGGATCAGAAAGTTATCTCCTTTCATCTTACTTTTTAGTGTGTAGGTTTCTTTAAAGAAGCAAATACTGCAGTGCTATTTCATTTTTCTGCAGAAGCAAATACATTTCACTATTCAAGATAGAATTCCGTTTTTTTTGTCAAAGAGACAAAATTACATTTCATTTTTCTTTTCTTTTTTGGTTGACTATTAAACAAAAATTTGAATACATGGGCTATGGAAGCTTCACTAATAGCACGCTAAATTTCATATTATACAACATATGCATATCCAATAAAAGTTCTTCTACAAATAAAAAGGTACTTTTAATTAACTGAATTGTTAAGTAAATAGCATTATATATATATTTATTTAGTATATCTCCACTATTTATTTTTTTTACTTAATTTTACATTTTTCTATATAAATATTATTACATTTACTCAGTTTCATCAATACTATTGAAAAATGCACCATTACTAATAGATTTGAAGATTCTTTTTGAAATAGGTTATTTTAATCAATAGACAACTATTATATAATTTGTTATAAATGGTAGATTTACAAATTTCTTTAGTTGGAAATTATTTTGTTAATAGTTAATTTTGTTATTGTAAAATTGAATATTTTGAGACATATCTTGAATTTTCATATGAACTACATAAAATCATTGAACATATTTTATAATTTTATGATAAATAAATTTTGTATGAGCTTGAACTACATGTATTTAAAAATGTTTAGAAACAAAAATTAAAATATGTTTCTGATCAAGCTTTAATATTAATATAAATAAAATAGTTTTAATTTCATAAATAGTTTTTTTGTTAAAAAGGTAAAGTGTTGGAAAAAAAAGAAAAAAGGTAAAGTGTTCGAAGAAGAGATACATTTGTTCCAAATTTTAGCAAAACAAAAAAGAGATACATTTGTGAATCCTCATGAATAAATTAACAACCACAATACGTAACTTTAATATTTCTAAAAAATTTGGTTTATTTTATTTTATATAGTTGTATTAAATTTATTAATTTTAAAAGGAAAAATACTAACTATATATATTTATATAAATTTGTTAGTTTCAAAAAGGAAAAAAAATACTAACTTTTAAATACATTTATATATGTCTTTTGATGTTAAACAAGATTGTTTAGATGATAGTATGATATTTTGAATGAGGAATAAAGTGAATATAATTTTCGTTTTTTTCAGATACATAAAATATTTTGATAATTTAAATAGAATACTTGTTTTGAATTCATTAGTTCACTGATTTTTAAAAAAATTATTCAAACATTTGTTATACATTTTTACTATACATGTTATCATTTACATATTTTTTTCGAATTATATGTTTTATATAAACCACACTTATCCCATAATATTTTTTTCTCACATAAATTACAATTAAATATCTAATTCACTCACTGCCTACCTTTCAGCCACGATCACTGTTTGAAGTCTTAGAACATTTTTAATGATGACTCATTTTTCACTTTTTATTTTATTTTTGGTTTTAGTTGTATTTCATTTTTATTCTCTTTAAATTTGAAGAATTGAACATTTTTTTTAAATTTGAAAATACTATTCAATTCTTCAACTTTTTGAAAATTATTTTTTATTTACAAACTAATAATTAACTTTAAGTTGTTGTTTTTATATTTAAATAAATTATAAGTGTTGATGTCACTAATTAATTTCAAAATTTATGTTATTATATTCATCTAGTTTGATGTTAATAATGAAGAATATAAATATTAATTTTCAAAAAATTTATGTTTGATTTAGAAGAATTTTGAATAAAATGATCTCATTTTCATTTTGAAATACCTTGGTTAATCATTTAAGAGAGATACTTATATGGTGTTTCTTTATAAAATCTAACATTTTTTCTTTATTTATTTATGTTATTTCTAATAATTGTATCATATAATAATGAATAACTTATAATAAATAGCAATTGTGTTATATTACTGGTAAACAAAATAATTAAGTAAAATTAGTAAATCTGAAAATATAAAGTGTTAGAATATTTTTTGAAAAAATTAAATAAACTATTGAAAAATATGTTATATCCAAAATTTGAAGAAAAATGAAATTAACCATTGGAAATGTTTTTAGACCAAGTGTGTTCAACCTTCTCCAAAACCCACAGTCATGGCTTTATGCTTAAATCCGGGTTAATACTATTATCGTATAATGTGCAAACACGTACCTACAAAATTAGGATATAAACTACAATAATGTATAGTTCATTTGAAATAAGTGTTTATCTTTGCGTTTAGTCAGAGTCAGGTGAAACAGTTCTCAAAGTTAAGCATTTGAAGTTTGAACTTGAATTTAGTAGCCTCATTTTTCTTTACACATGTACTTTTACGTTTTTAAACCATCTTTTGAGGATTAGTTTGGAATTATCTCAAATGCCATAACTTTATTAAAGTAGTTTGTAATCTGTCTCATACCCATATATTTTTTTCAAAATGAAAAAGAAAGACATGAGAAAGAATCATTCACGTGCCAATGCAGCTTTTTGGCATCGAGTCTGCTTCATGACTAAAGTAGTGTCATGAGTTATGATGATGTGCAACAATAATGTCTTCTTTATTGGAATTTTTCTCAAAAAGTACTAAATAGCAACTGGGCATTCCAGGTTTTGAATGAAATATATTGCTAAGTTTTTTTTTGTTTCCTGCTATAAAATATTTATTTACAACCGAGATAGAGATAGCTGATGAATAGTTTTACATTTCATATTCATAAATATTTTAAAGTACGTGAAAACTCGTGAGACAAAATATCTTTACCGACAACGCAAATAAGAGGTGAAGTAACAAGACAGTGGATTAGCCCCTTAGGACAAGATTATTGGTGGTCTTACGCGGAAGTCGGTAGGAACAGTTAATGACTTGATTCTTAATTTTTAACTGAAAAAATTAAGGACGTTTCTTATAAGGACCTCCGCCTAAGCACCACCAATAATCTTATCTTTAGTATATGTTTATTGCAATTTCTTATTATTGGATTTTTAGTTTTTTCTAACAGATGTTTTTAAAATTTAAATTAAAAAAATTTAATAACTATTTTTTAAATAAAACACATAAAAGCCTGTTTTTTGGCAAAAAAGATTTAAAAAAAAATCAATTTAAATTAAAAACTTTACTCTTAAAAGAGCGGAAATAAACATGGACATTAGAGCACTCTTACTCAAGATGCTTAGAGCACCATTAACCAAAACACCCCATTTGAGGTGCTTATTTTTTTGTTTTTTTTGTTTTTTTTATTTATAATTTTTTTAAAAAAGAATTAAAAAGGGACCAATCGCAAGCCGCCACGTGTCAGTAGAGCCCACAAACAGTACAAAAGCTGGTGTTTAAATAAGCAATTTAGGATGTGGTGCTTAGGAGGTACTTAGCTTTTTGGTGGGCCCCACACGCTAAGCACCCCTGTAAGCACCCCCTTAATGGTGCTCTTAGAAGAGTTCTTAAGAGGAGGATCTATCAAAACTCTAAGCATCAGTTTTTAAAACTCCAGATTAAACAATGGTTCTTGTTCTATTCGCATGCCCTACTAACACACAGTAACCTACAATTAGTTTATTTTTAATTTTTTTTTTAAATAAAAAAAGCATCCCAAATAAAGTTAATCATGTTCTTCGACCATGATTATATGAATTTTTTAATGGATTTCTTAGAAAGTTTTTATTGCGTGGATCCCATGAACAATATAAGAACTGGTTATAAAAACTATGAATTAAAAATCAGTTTTTATAAGTTTCTTGCACTGTTTCAAATAAGTTTCAAATAAGTCTCCCCCCCCCGGTAAACCTTCAATGGGGGTGCTCTAAAGCCTGCATGCTTCCAATAAAATAAATGTCCTTTTACAGTCGAGTAAAAATGTGAATATCAATACTCAATAAAAATGGTTATACATAATCTCTAAGTTTTTCAAGTTTTCATCAAGATAAAAAGAGAATAAACAGAGGCAATACAAAAGATAATACATAATTTCATAGTTGAATTACATACTTTTTGAACAACTACATAACTGAACCGGGAAATCGCAAACTAAACCAATCAAACCAGATCACACTATTACAACCATAGACTAAGCCGAACAAGAGAGACACACTAGTGGCAGAAGATGACTTTGAGCTCTCTAGGAGAAGAACACTCATGCATAAGCGAAGGACTATCATGCGCAAAAGTCATAGTCGAAGGACACGCGTGCTTAAAGAACAGAGAGTGGGTGGAAGCACGACACGTCTGAGCACTATTGTAATGATTCCTACAACACAACTCGTCCGTACGGAACGCCTCACACCCACTCTTACACGCCACCACGTGTCCCCCGTGTCCCGACCGGAGCTGAAGATGAGCGGGACACGTTTTCAAGAGGTCTTCACGACAGCCAACGACGGGACAAACTCCACGGCCTTCGTGAGGAGTCACAGTCATCGGAACGTTGAAACCGTCGACGAGGGAGACACCGTAGGAGGATAAGTCATGGTGTCCACCGTGGTGGAGATCGAACTGAGCTAGAGAAGCGGGTGTTGCGCCACCGAGACCGTTGCACTCGAGACGGTTTCCGCAGTCTCCGGTGACGCAGGAGAATCTGCCGTTGTAGTGGGAGCAGCCGGTTCGACTCCAGATGCGACCGGACCAGTGGGTGGTTGGTGCGGAGAAGGAGCGGTGGGTGTTGGTTGGGAGAGCGAAGCCACCTTTCTCGAGGACGGGGTGGCCGGCGTTGGGCTGAATGGCTGGCCAGACGGTGAAGGGACAGTGGTTGACGACGGTGAGAAAGAGACGGCCGGTGTCTGCGGCAGCAGCGGAGGAGATTAAGAGGAGGAGGAAGGAGGAGGCGAGAGGAAGAGAGGTTTTAGCCATTGTGTTTATTTTTGCTGTTGGGAACTCGTTGTATGGAAGTTGTGATGTGTTTCGTTTATGTATAGAGCTGTGTGTATGGTCTTAGAGTGACGAATGTACCCTTGGAACTTTTGTGGTGGTTAGGCAAAGCTTTTAGCATGTGGGTTTACATGCAGATGGGCTATAGAGGGGTTTGATGGAATTATGGATAATTAGTTGTTATTATTGATCATGAAGAAAAAGAAAGTAAGGGTGTTTGGCTTTTTAAAGATTTCTACATTTAACTTTTAGGTTTAAATCCCAAACAATATAATTTCTTACCCATTATATGATGTAAAGCTTATCAAATTTTTTAAAGTACATGCAGAGTCGTTCGTTGTGGTCTACGCTGGAAAGAGAGCATCTTGCAAGTAATTGATTATCATACATAATAAAATTTTCATATAATTATGTTATCCAATATTAAAAAATTAAGATATTATAATTGATATATTATGACTTTTTTCTAAACAGTTTTTTTTGTTTCAAACATTTTATTGTACCAAAACTTTTTGTTTTCTTTGATATGAAAATGATTTAAGAACTAAGAATTATTTTGGTAAATTCAGAAGAATGTTAAAACTCCATTATTTTAATAACTTTCATAGGAAAATTATAAAAAAAAATTAAGCAGTAATATTAAATTTTTTATAAAATGGTTGGACCAGAGTTGAAGATATCATGTTTGCAATTACGAGTATAACATAGGTATCTGTAGACTGTAGTACTATTGTCCTTTGCTATATTATCGTAGATGTACATAATTTATGAAATATAACCATATATACAATAGAACTTTTTCATTGACCAAAAGTATTCAATAGACCGAGATCCAACCGACTAATTTATTAGGAACTTATCTATTAATGACAGATAAATCCAATTATTTTATATTTATTTTATGTGAAAATTATAGATTCACGTTACTTAACAACATGAAAAAATAGTAATTTTGCATTGGAGATGAATCGATCATGAGCTTAGACCAATAGAACGACTACTCATGCTTTATAAACCATTAAACTACAATGATATAGTTACAATTATAATTTAGTTTAGAATAGTCATCCATAAAATGTGTGTTGGTCTACATGATCATTTGTATTAAAAGTCTTTTAAGGAAAAAAGTTAACAAAAATAATAATATTACAATATATGTATCTCTTAAAACCTTGTAAAACTTTTTATTAAGATACTAGGTAGATGTCCGCGAATTCGCGGGTGTAAATACACTTTAAATATAATTTTCAACTTTCAGATTGGTTTAAAGTTTTAAAAATTTAAATTCAGTATTTCATGACTTTTAATGGTGGTAGATATTAGTAAATGAAGGATGTATAAATATTTCTTGATTAGTTTGATAATTTTTAAACTTATATTATTATTGAGTTTGTTTGGAAACAAATACATATCACTTTCAGTTTATAAATTGCATGTAACATTGTTTAGGTTGTTTGGAAATTGATGTAAGTTAGTTCTTAGATTTTTTTTTTTTTTGTAAACTGAAAATAAAAAATCAAACAATTAAATTATTATTCTAAGAGATTAACTACATGTCAATAGAAAATCATTAAATTAAATTCTATTTTAGTATATTTGATTTATAAAACTTAGTTAAGGTGATATAGTTACAAATTTAGTTAGTAGTACAATAAAATATTTGAGTTCAATATAACCTAGAAATCTTTTAACATTTAGATTCACTTATTATAAGAAACTTAACCACAAAAGAGTTTATTTTAAAAGTCCATTATATAATTTTATGTAGATGTAAAATTTTAAAATGATTATCATTACTAATAAATACCTTCCCCATCAAAAACCTTATAAAATCTAAACAACTATTTTAAGATCACAATATTTTTCAAACTCTTTTTAGACCTAATAATACTAATAATTATTTTTTTTTTGTTTTGGACTATTTTGACTCAATACATGAGTTCTACTTAAATAATTCGGTCACTTTTCAAATGAGAAAGATCAGCCACATTTATGAATATAATTTTTATTCCTTATATTTGTTGGTTTGATAATCAATCAATAAAGTTATAAATATTTTTTTAAGACAACTAATTGATTATCATTATCTCTTATGTATAATATCATTTGATTATTTAGCAATTAACATTAATTAGTTTAAATTTTCTTTTTTGAACTTAATTAAAATAAAAAATGAAAAAGTTATTAACCAATCAAATTATAACATTTTTTTTGGAAAATTGTCAAAATACTACTTTCCTAATATCACTTTTCATGTTTAGCTTAATCACTTTTACTCTTAGTTTTTAAGAGGAAAAAATACACTTATAATCCTTGAGTTAATTAATTTAAAACTTGAGGTTTCAAGTTGAGGAGTAGAGGTAGGGTGTCGTAGGGTTTAGGAATATAAAATTTAGAATTTCAATTAATTTTTAAAAAAAATTACTTCTAAAAATGATATTTATGAAAATGTCTATTTAATAAAGGTAAAAATGAAAACTAGTATCAATAATGTGGTAAACATGAAAGTTTCTTTTTTTTCAAATTCTCTATATGAATGACACCTTAGCAAAAATCACTTAATTGACTTTTCAATTAATATATAGGAGGATTATTAATGAGAAATACCCTAAGATAGCACTAAAAAATTTTTGTCACAAAAATAACCTTTAAGGAAAAAATGACCAAAATAACCTTTATTAAAAGGTTAACAAAATGACCAATATATATTTATACCCTTTGGGTTAACTAATCTAGATTTAAGGTTAGAGTTATGGGGTGAAATTTTGGGGTTAGAGTTTAAAATTGAAAAAAATAAAATAAAAATTATTATTTTGAAAATAGAAAAATGTTAGTTTGATCATTTTTGTCTTTGAATGTTATTTTTGTGACAAAAACTTTAAAAAAAATTATTTGTGTGATTTGCCCATTATTAATTTAGTGAAACATTTTCAATATAAATGCCTTAAGGATCTCAAGTAGAAAATATATAAGCTCAGGCCACTCGCAGCCGCAGTCTCTGGACAAGTACCTTAGCATAAAAATATTGAAAACAAATAAAAAGGTAGAGAGAGACATGAGAGCCGTCTTCTCGTAAAGAAATTCAAACACTTTTTCTAGGTACTCTTCTCATACATGTCATTTTATGATTGAATCAATTCTTTCTATAATTTCATTTTTAATTATTTAACTAAATGAAAGTAAAATTATTAATATTATATCAGTAAAGTACTCTAGGTGGGTATATCACCACTAATGATGCCCTAAGATAATACTATAGACGTCGTTTACAACTTTGGTGAAACGGGAATGAAACTCTCTCAAGTCTAAACAGAACGACTTGACTTAAAACTCGAGAAACAAGATAGTCACCATATATATTTTTAATATATTATATATTTCACATTTCTGATCAAATAATTCGTTTATAACCGGTGAAACGGGAACCTAGATGAAAGGATTGATTATATTCTATTAAGTTTTCTAAATTTTTAAACCTACAACACATGTTACTATTCATGCTATGCGTGACCTATGAGTCACATATCATATGCCATTTTTCTTCTTCTGAACTTAGGGAAATAAGGCTAAGACTGACAAGTTTTATACTTTCAGGTTAGTAACGCGGTTCTTTGACAAACACATCAAAAGGACAAACGACAATACAACAAAGCAACAGAGGTCTTTGTCTGCTTTTGCAGTTTCGAGAATCGTGCGAAACTTTCTTGGCCTCGTTAGCCCAATCCTAAACTTCACAGATTATTTCGCAGAACTGCTTGTTAATGCTAACCCATTTTATCGTATTCGTTGCATTAACAAGCAGATTAAACGATGCTTATATTACAAAAAAACTAATGGTTATTGACTTATTGCCTACATTGTTTACGTTTCCTCTATAAGCAACTGTATAAGCCGATTATACATTAGGAAAGCATGCACTTATCAAATTCACAATCTTACAAGTCTTACTGATAAGCGATCAAGTACTATTAATACTGCTTATTGAACCGATTACAATCTCAGATCCCCAAACGTGCCTTGAGCCTTCAAAACCAGAGAGAGACCCCTCTGAACTTGTCTTCAAATGCAGAAACACTCCTATAACTTGCATAAAGATCCCAGCTCATAGATGATTCAACCATAAACGTAAATAAGTCTACATATATATACATGATACAAACTCTTTAGCTGTTTCTTCTTTCTTCACTTTCTTCATGTTGCCCGCTCAGCTCCACTCAAATAGTTGTCTTATGCAGACTCAGCTTCAGTACTTTTCATTTACAACAAAGATATGCTAACAAAACTTAAGTGGACATTCAAGTCACAGTAGTTACATACATTTACGTTGTTAATACATTTATAATAAAGACCAATCACAATAAGAAACACAATCAATTTACTTTGATCAACTACTGCAGTTTTGCTTGTTCTGTGGGTTCTATACAGTGCGTTTCCGCTTCGATCTTTTGCTTCTTCTCTGCCCAACGTCAGGAACTGGCTTGCTTGTGCTCGAAGCTAACGCTCCTTCACGAACCTCTTCTTCCTGTTCCATAATACTTGCTTATAAGTTTGTTAACATTAGTGCGTTGCAGTTTCTATGAAAGTAATATAACCTCATCATCAGACACATCTTCTGATTCAGTCTGAGATTCTAGCAGTTCAACTGTATCTTTCGCAACTGCTTTGTTCTTCTTGCTGCGTTTCTCTTGCTCTTTTAATTGTCTAAATCTGTTGTGTTTCAATATTAACGTATCATTTTTTTGACGTACTTGTAAGTAAAACGTTACAAATAATAAAGAGATTCGCTTACCTTTCACCAGCATCGTCAGGCTGAGCAATAGATCTCTTTGCTCGTCCCGCACTTATGATCCCGCTTGCGTTTTCACTTACTGCAGGCGTTGCACCCCCTAGTTTACGCAGCCATACTTGTTGGGCAGTGCTAAGTACATTGTTTGTGAACCTATAATACCATTTAAAGGTTCAAAAAGTAAGAAACAGCGTTTAAAATATACAATTCAACAACTAGCTTTTGTATATATATTTTGACAACGAAGCCTCATGTTTGTTCACGTACATATCTTAAAATACAGTAACATTCTGTCTTATGGTCAAATTTAAACGTGTAGATGAAGAATATGAAAAAAAAAAATGGCTAGATGAATGTGTCAAGGTGAGGGAACTAACCAGTAGATAGATAACCCTGATGGGACAGACAATGCAAAGTAGCCAATCATGAGTGGTAGAAACTTGAAAACAAGAAGCGTATTCTTCTGGGCAGGATCGTCTGTCTATTAAAAGAATTTAAACTGGGCTTAGAACTTCGGCAACCATATCAAATGTTTTAGTGATAAAGAAAAAACTATAGTTCTTTCTCACTTGAGGAGGCTTCATAATCTCCATTGACACATACTGGGAGACAATAAGGAGAACAGGCAAAACAAGGTACGCTGCTGTGTCACCCCACCCCAATGGTGGATGCCCGTCCTGCACCACCGAAAGACATTGGACTATGATAAAGTTCATTGCACACAAAACTTACTTGCATGACAAATAGATTTTAGTACACAAAAATGTATTCACGTAGGTAAAGTTAGAGGCTGCTTGTTTTGAGTTTTTTCTCATTACCACAAACGGGAAAAGCCATGAGACGCCGGAACCACTCTGCCGAGCAGCTATACTTGTTGGTCCACCTAAAGATGGAATCCAAAAGAAACCTTCTGTAAAGAGTCCCTGCAAGTAAAACGTTTTCTTTCAGCATAACTAGAATATACATAAACAAACCTACCAATAAACTCTTCTGGTCCGTTTAATGAAAACCAGTGATTAAAAAGCGACATAATGAATATCATTGTACCTCGTTGGCCACGTTGGAGAGAGCTTGGTATAAACCAATCCAAACTGGTATGGTGGCTAAAGTTGGTAAGCAACCTAACATAAAACAAACAAGAAACTTATATATAATAGGCACACTTAATGAATGAGAAAGTATCAGTACAACAATAAAAAGCATAACTTATAGAAAAGTACCTGCCAACGGATTTACACCAGCTTGTTTATACAAACGCGACGTCTCTAGTTGTATTCTCTCCTATACATAAAGGAAGAGTCGAATTATAGTTCAAAGTAAACTCATTTTCTATTTTTCTGGATCGTACATCCCCTACGTCAAAGGCCGATACAGGCAAAAGATTTTATCTGAAAACTGAAGAACCAAAAAAACGAAACCGAACTAGGGTTCACAAATACCTAAACAGTTCATGTATCTTCTTTATACTTTCGAAAAACTGAAACCGAACCGGAAATGAATAGACACCCGAGTATCATACACAATTTTATATATTTAAGTTATATTTAGTTTTAAAATAACAAAATACCATAAAAATACTATTTATTATATGAATTGCTTGAGTATTTCTTTTCTGAATATTTAAAATTATTCGAATTATCCATTCAACCAGAACTATCAGATAATTTATCCCTGATCCAAAATATCTGATATGTTACTTGAATTATCCGAAAATCCAAAACTGAATTGGACCTCATATTTTTTCTCTAGACTTTAGCCAGTTCCCAACCTTATTGTCCGAACCAAACCAAACCAAACCAAACCAAAAAACCGAAAAATGAATAGATGCCTTGACCAAGATGGTAAAATCATTTTGAAGCCAAAAAGGGATCACCACCTGATTGCCTGCATAACGTTGTTGAATAGCTTTAATTTTGGGTTGAAGATTTTGCATCGCGAGCGTCGATTCAACCTACAAAGTGGAAGAATCAAACCCATACTCTATTAAACATCTACTAGTAACATTTGAGTCAAAGTGCAAATTCACTACTCACCTGTTGCTTGGTCAAAGGATACGTCGCCGCTTTGACGATAATCGTAAGCAATATAATCGCAAATCCATAAGCATACGGCACATGAACCGCCGTTAGTCCATCTTTCAAAATCTAAAAAACAAAAAAATCCGAAAAACATAAACCTAAAAAGATCCAATTCCACAATCACCTTCTTCTTAAAAATTCGGAAACACTTACCTTAAGCACCAACTCCATACCATCGGAGATGAATCCGAACCAACCACCACTCTTCTGCACGGGAACGGAATCAGTGGTTCCGGGAACGGAATCAGCTCCGATTACGGCGGCGTCGGCGATTGTGTAGAGGAGAGACTCGGCTCTGGTGAGAATCGCTCCGATTTGAGCAGATGAGTCCAAGCCATGGAGAGGAGGGATCTCGTTCAAGCTGAATCGTACGGTTGTGGAGTTATATAAAAGCTTACTGCTCCGGTATGGTGCGAATTGACGGGAAGAGGACGACGGTTTGATTAGAGGAGAACCGAAGAGGGAAGATGGAGACGAGACTAGGACTCTCGCCATTGGGAAGTTCCTGAGAAGGAGGATGAGTGGTGATGAAGATAAATTATTTTTTTCTAATTTTTATTTATTTATGGATTATCTTTTAAAATTAAAAATGGTGGAGATTACCTCCAATAGGGAGAAAACACGTGGTTATGTATCCAACGTGGAATTTATCGGCGCTCTCATATAAGTGGGCTTGTTAGGCCTATCATCTGTTTTTAAAAAATTATAACTTAACAGGCCTCAATATGTTACTGGGTTGTTGGGGAAACTTTCTACTCCTAGGACTTGACAGACAATTCTAGTTTTTTTTCTCCAAACATAACCGATGCATAGATCTTGTTGTGTTTTATTCTCCAAATACAGAGTAAAAAAACAGTTGCACAGGTTTCAAAATCTTGTCCTTGTGGTGGGATTTTTAACATTAAAATACAAAACTGTAAAAATAAACTCCAAACCTCCTAAAACTCAGACACGAGTGATTTGATCTTCTTCTACACCCAAACCGGACTGTTAGTGCTGGTCAATGAAACGGTCAAGTAACTGTGACGCTTTGCATTTCTCTCTGAGTAGCTCATGCGCTTTGTCTAGTTTCCGTGCTACCTTTCTTGAGCATATATATGTAACAAACCGTTTCCTAAGATTCAGATCAATTGGTGATAATTTATTATCTGAAAAAGTTGTTAAAATGTAAGGGCAACATTAGTGGTGAGAGATTCAACTGAATTTCTCAGACATAAAAATTAATGTTCAACAAATAGAAATTATTAATAGCATGACATGTGTCTTGCAAAAAAGGTGGAACCATTTATATAATGACACGTGAAGAAATTGTTCTTCTTGAGTCTCTTCCTAAAGGGACTAATCTCCTTCTCTTTCTTCCTTTTTATTATTTTTCTATTTTTTTGGGTCTTAAGAACTCTGCTGAGAACTTGCCACTGCGCATGCTCTAAGGTTTTGGGTTTGAGAAACGTAAAATGCACCAACAACCTAGATGAAAAGAGTTTAGGGCTTACATGTAAAATATTGGAGTGATGGTCCGTAGAGTTAGCCTGGATACCACGCAACAGATTTTACAATATATTTTAAAAATACACGGAACATTTTCAAATGTCAGGTGTTCTTGCGTCCGGATGCTGTAAGGAGATTCACTTAATGCAGCCAGAGTCACATGTCGATAAAGATTTAGACGAGACCAGAGTCAATATAACTGGAACTTAGTTATTGGGCTGAAGAAATAGCCGACGTTTTATTGTGGGCCTAACTCATAACTGGTTTGAAGGGTATGACCATTTGGCATTTCAATTGGATTGAAAAATATATTGGTTTATCTAAACATATATATTTTATTAAATTATTATAAAATTAATTAATATTATATTAAATATTTTTTAAATTAAAAAATTATACAATTTTATTAAAGTATATATGATAATTAATAATTTTAAATATAATAATTTATATATTTTTTAACATTTTGTTTAATTTTATATTATTAAAACAAACTAAAAATAGCATTAATCATATAATAAAAAATTAATTTATGAAATTATATCATATTAAAAAAAATATAAATTACTAAAACTTTTAAAAGATTCATATTAAAAAATTGTGATCAATGGTTAACAATTTTTGTTATAATAAGATACAAATAATCATAAAATTATTATTATTATATATATATATTAAATTAAATTATATATTATATAAAATATTTTTAATTTATAATTTTTAGAAATATGTATCATATTTAATTGATAAATATTATATATTTTACAATTTTAATTTGACCAAATCATTACTATTTTATATATATATATATATATTTTATTATTATTATTTTAAATTCTAAAAACTTATCGATCTAGTAAATATTTCACTTCACGCAATCAAAATGTATAGTAAATTTTTTTATATTTTTAGATATAAAGAAGCTAATTTAAAATAAATAAAAATTATTTTATTTACTATTAAAGTTAAAATAGAACAAAGTAAAACAATTATAGTTTCATAACTTTTTAATGATTAAACAAGCATATTTTATAAAATAATAATATAA
>CAJHQP010003914.1:0-61107 GCA_905132765.1 Moricandia arvensis | reverse complement strand
TGCATCCTGTACAGTTTTACCCTATCACGCAGCACATACATACACTCAAACATATAAGGCCCTTGCACGTTTTCACAAACACAAACCATTGCACTAATACTGGAACCTCTCATGTATCCGGTAAAGAATGGAAGAGTTTATAGTACTTCAACAGGGTAGCTGGAGAGGAAGGACCATGTGAATTGCGTCCTTTCCATCACAAGTTCATAGAGCTCCCCTACATATATATTCAGCGCCAATTCGGATGTGAGTCTGATGATTTCCAGATCCCTATTTTTTGTTGCTGTAAGAATTCATTACCATCTACACAAGCTAAACAGATGAATGATGTTCACATCTCTGAAGCCTGTAGAAGATGGGAGAAAGTAAGTAAAAAAAAGTTCTCATATTCGTAAACATTAGCATTAATTAAAGGTATGATTTACCGGTGTTCACCAGCTGTAACAGCTGCAGAATGAGCATCTTCTATTTGGCTGTCGTTCTCAGAAACCTTCCAAGCTATAACCATGACGAACAACAAAAAAAACACTTAGATATTGTTCAGAAATATCAAATCTAGAGTTAAAAGATAAAATGAGAGAAACCTCCATAGGAGCCATATCGGCAGTTGGATTTGAAAGAACTTATCCAGAACGATCCTCCACTAAAAAATCAAAGTGATAATCGTGGAGGATTCTATACCCATTTGATCTCAAGGAGAAGCAGATAGAGAGATGTTAACAAACTTACAAAGCTTGATTTGAGAGGTAATGTTTCCAATAGCATGAAGAAGACAATGGTTCCACAAGCATTACAACAGTTTGTTTCATGAAATAAACTTTATCACTATACCACCTATCATTCATTATAACCAGAATGAACTAAGTTATTTTGGTTCCAGTGGATGAAGAACAAAGCAAGTGTTGTTGATCAGAAACTCACCTTCTCCTTGATCTCCTTGTCTTGCTCAATCCTCTCTTCTTCACTCTATCCACCAAAAACAAGGCAAAAACTTTAAGAATCATTGATGGGTTTTAATTGATAATAAAAAAAGAGACCTTTTGGTGATGGGGTAAAGGAAGAGAACAGCAAGGACAGGCTTGGAACCATCTCAAGGAGTTTCGTCATCTAAACAACACATCATTACCACTCTGCTTCATCTGGTCAAGACCAAGCCCCAAAGAAACTGCAACACACACACACACACACAATACGAAGGGAAACTCACTGATTTGAACTAGATTCTTCCAGTTTAGAAACGTTCACTTTGCGATGATCACAATTGACAATACCTGATTCATAACATCTGGTTAGCTTCAAGTGGAAGCCATCTCTTAGCTGATGAACTCTCGTCTACGGTTCGCCATCTTAGGATCGTCTCTCTTTCGATCGGAGTTCAAATCCATGAAGAAACGATCTATGAAGCTCATACTTACTTTTAAGCGCGTGCTGTTAACGGCCTGGCAATTATGTTGTTTGTTGATTTTAAAAGTTTACTGACGTCGATGGTAGAAGAGCACAGAGAGGATACATGACTCAATGCAAACTCTTTTTTTAACTAAATGCCCGGCCCAATAAGATCGTCTGGTGATTAAAAAATTTAATCTTGACGGAGATAAACGGTGTAGATTTATTTTATGGTACAGACGCGCGCAGAGGATAACTTACGGAGTTTTTTAAAGATTAGGTATATAGACGGAAAGTATCAATAGGCTAGGGTTTTGCTACTCTTATCGCAGCTTCTTCTTCTTTTCTCTCACACATCACATTACACTTTGTTGGGCGTCGAAACAACGCTGTCCGAATCATATCTTCGATTCTGATTCTTATCACTTTCTCTCATGAATACGTATAGGCACTAAGGGGTTTTCCATCCTCAAAAAAATACAAATTTTTCAAAAAAAATAATATCCGGGACTAGTTTCGATTCATCGGACGGAGAAATGGCGACCGTGAACTCTTTCTATCTATTGGACGATGACACAGAGGATTTAACCAGCTCGTCGCGGCTAAGCTGAAGGTTGAGAAAACGGCTCCGGTTCAGCCTGCTAAGCTGCCGACTAAGCGCTTCCTCCTTCTCAAGCTGGTGAGCTTTTCTCTTCGTTTGTGTTTCTCAAAGTTTTGTAATAGATTTATACTTAGTTGTTTTTGATTGATGTTTTTCTTACTTGTTGATTGATTTGTAAAGTCAAAACTTGTTGGTTCTTGTCTTGAAGACATCAGGTCCGAAAGATTTAAACTTTTTCTTGTTTAGTTGAGCTTGACTTGTTTGGTCTTTGTAGATTCGATATATGAAAGAGTTTCTTTATTATATTTATGGAAATGTTGCATACTTGCATCGGTATTTGATCAATCAAATGTTAGTGAGGGAGGGAAAGAACGGACCTGGAGGAGGACGCGGTGGTGGAGTACGTGGCGTGGCAGGAGTAGTGGGTTCAACAGGAACCCAGGAACTATGATGGTCCTGCTAATGAAAACGGATATGGTGGAGGCTACAGACGCTCTGAGAAGGAGATGGGAGCAAGACGTGGTGGGCCTGTTGGTGATACCGTGGTCGTGGTGGTCGCGTGGAGGCTTCAACAATGGAGACTCGGGTGACTTGAACGCCCACGTACGACTTCGGACCGCCAGAGTGGAACAGGTCATGGGTAAAGCAAGCTCCTTGATAGTTTACTCATGTAACAGTTTGATCTTGCTTGGTTGCTGATTTGTAACTTATTTGTTGAGTAGAAATGGGTTTAAACGTGATGGATGCTGGCCGTGACACTGGGGAACACCGAGGATGAAATTCCTCAGTAAGTTTATAAATATTCGGTTTAGATGTATGTGTTTTATGCTTGATTGCGATCTTGAAAATAAACATTTATTGTTGCAAACACTAGAGTAACTGAAGAATCCGCAGCAGTGGTGGAGAAGAGTTTGGCTGTTGAGAAGGAAGGAGGTGGAGGTGAAACAACTGATGCAAAAGAGACACTGTTGAAGCTCAAGCTGAGAAAGAGCCAGAGGACAAGTGCAGTATCATCTTTTGAACTTTTTGTATTAATAACAGCTTAATACGAGAACGTTTTGTCATCTAATGGTAATTATCTGTATGTAGGAGATGACTCTGGAAGAGTATGAGAGGTTTTGGAGGAGAAGAGGAAAGTTCTGCAGGCAACCAAGATTGAGGAGAGGAAAGTTGACACAAGGCGTTTGAGACCATGCAACAGCTCTCAAGCAAAAGAGCAACAATGACGAGGTCTTCATCAACTGGTGAGTGTGGTCATTATAATCTTCTATTACAATAGAGTGTGCTTATTGAACATTGGAATGGTGGTGTTATCAGGAACAGAGAAGGACAAGCGACCAGTTGAGAAAGAAGAGAAGACCAAGAAGTCGCTTTAGTTTACTAATGTTTCCACTACCAAGGGATTAATCGTTTTCGTTCAATTTCTCTCATGCTGGTACATGTTTATGTGATTTTTTGTAGTCGCTGAGCATAAATGAGTTTTTGAAACCTGCCCAATGGAGGGAGTTATAGAGGTGGTCACCGTGGGTGGAAGGGAAGGACGTGGAGGTCGTGGACCAAGAGAAGGAGCGAGGGAAGAGGAGGTCGTGGACCAAGGGAGACGGAGGAGGAAACCAGAGAGCTGATGCACCAAGATTTGTCGCTCCTGCACCAAAAATTGAAAGACGCTGCACAGTTCCCTACTCTTGGCAAGTAGGGTTCTTCTGTCTGGCCCTTGAGACTCTTTGTGTTTTGTAATCATCTCCCACCTGTTTTGATTTTGTTTCTTCTGATTCGATTTTATTGTTATAAACTCTTCCCTTAAGAGAGCTGAAGTCGTTTTTCCTATGAACCCAATGTGGAAGTTTTTATTAAGTTGCATGAGTCAGAAAAAAAACATCCCCTCTTCGGCCAAATGTTTGTGTAATGTTTTTAGCTTTAAATCTTCATTTAGGCTTAATAAAAAACATCACTCCTAGCTTTGATCTTACATGCACAGCTATCTATATCTACTCACAGACGGCTCTTATTCTTCCAAGTACATTACAAAAGAATTTAGAAGCTTTTTGAACATAAACAGTACAGAAACAACGCAAAAAGAGAGGATGAAGAGCAAGCGTTGTTCGGCGAGTCTTACACATGCACAACATACCTCGAGATACATATACTGGTTAAGTTTTTTAACTACGCGGCTCTTCATTCGTTCAGTACATTACAAAAGAATTTAGACAGCTTTTGGACCTAAAAGTAACACGAAAACCAACCAACAAAGAGAGGATGACAGAGCAACGTTTGTTTCGGAGGTCTTACATGAAACATTGAGTAATATATGGTTAAGTGTTCCCAAAGTGAATCAAGAAGAGCAGCAGCCTGATTGCTGGTTCACAGGTTGTCCTCGGATCTGGACGGTTGCTGGCTTGGATCCTCCAGTAGGTTGGCTCGCCATTCTACAAGGAAAAAAACAAATCGGGCTAAGTCAAATGTGACCACTCTATGAGTCCACGGTTAGTAATGATTTGTGTGAGTTACCCTTGTCTTGATTTGCAGCAGTCATGGCCATGAAAGCTTCTTCGACATTGGTAGCATTCTTGGCACTTGTTTCCAAGAACGGGATCCAAGTTCATCTGCAAAAGCCTATGTTGGCCGAAAAAACATTACAGTAAACCCTCGAGACAAGAATAAAAACCTGAAGCATATTACCTTGGCAGTTTCAGTGGATACAACTTTCTGTGATGTGAGATCACACTTGTTCCCAACCAAAAGCTTGTTCACATTCTCACTGGCGTAGCGGTCGATTTCATTTAGCCATTGCTTGACATTGTTGAAGCTTTCTTGGTCTGTTACATCATAAGTCACCTGACAAAAAAAAAGAAAACGGTTCAGAGTCTCACTCAGGGAGATAGTATAATGCTAGTGTGAAAAATGAGCATACAATAATCCCATGAGCTCCTCTGTAGTAACTGCTAGTGATCGTTCTGAAACGCTCTTGACCTGCCGTGTCCCACTGGCATAATTGGTGATAATAATGAACAGAGTGAGCATACAAATTTCAATCCGAGTGATCTGACACGACTCATGACAACTTACAATCTGGAGTTTGATGGTCTTTCCATCTTGTTCGACAGTGCGGATTTTCTGCAAAAAGATCATTACAAAATTACAACTTTGTAATGATTTTGATTTACCCATAACCAATTGATAAAAGAGGCTTACAAAGTCAACACCAATGGTGCTGATGTAGCTATCCAGGTAGGAATCATCCTGCACAAAGACAAACAAAAACATTGAGCCTAAATGATTATTAACTAGGTGAACATGAAAGAGTATCCCAGTACACAGAACTTACAGCAAACCTTAGAAGCAAGCATGATTTGCCAACACCTGAATCACCAATGAGCAAAAGCTTGAACAGATAGTCACTGCAAATGAAAGAAAAGAGAATCAATTCGATAACCCAACAACTATTATTTTAAATAAATCGAAAATCATCTGAAAAACAACAGATCTCAACCAAATTTCATAGATCTAATAAAAAAAATACGATTAAACAGGATAACAAAGCCAAAATTAGTAAGATTATCATTCTTCTAAGACATGATGATAAGCATACGCTAGATCGATCTGAAGAGGAAACGTTCTTACTATTCAGGATTCATGGGATCGAGCTACCGGTAACAACAGAGAGGAGATTCCGCCGAGCTTTCGTCGGTGAGAAGAGCGATTGAGTCGGGGAGAGAGAGACGTAAAAAATGACTACGTGTCGACGACGTGCTTAATACGTCCTTTTCTTCTATTGCTGACGTGTCATCGCCAACCCAGAAGATGAGTGGAGGAGAAAGTTTCTTTTTATTTACTCGGAGATTTTATGATCATTTGATCTAAATGCAATAACCATGAGGATTAGACCGAAACCAGATACAACTATGGATAAGATTGGTTCGACCAGAAAATGCAATAACCATGAGGATTAGACCGAACCAGATACAACCATGGATAAGATTGGTTCGACCAGAAATGAATCATACTCGACCAAAAGGAATATTCCATCGATCATAGATAAGGATTGACCATGTTGTGAAACTCGTGTCTTTAATGTTGACTCGACAAGAAACTAGACTAGATAGAGAGAGTAGTCGGCTAGGGTTTATAGATGTGTCTAATGACTTTGTCTTATTGCTTTTCTTGTATTGAATGTATATCAAATAAGTACAAGGGGATACATATATATATGAGTAGGATGGCCGATTTACCCACATCATATAGTCGATGTGGGACAAGTTAACAAGGCCTAAATGTCGGCTGGACTAAAGACTAAATGGGCTGGCCCATTCGTGATGCAATGGGCCGATTGGTCTATGTGTAGACCAAGTAGATAAGCCCACTTATGTCCATTCCCAAACCGTCTGGTTCATAACACTCCCCCTGAATGCCATAACCGTGTAGAGCTCGCAATGCGTTTGGTATACTGCCTCGTTAAAACCTTTCTATGGTAAACCCAAACCCAATGTGGTAAAAAAAAGGAAGCCATAGACAGGAAAAAGAATACAGCCGCCATTACTCCCCCTGAAGTGAACATCACTGAAGGTTCTTCAGTCTTCTCATTTTTATCTCTCCATGGATGAGTCACGGATTGTATCATCTCTTTAGTTGGAATCATGCATCATCTTTATGGATATCATTCCTTATGATCATCTTGCATTGCTCTACAGGTAAAGGTCGAACTATCTCGTCCGTTTGTTGAGTTGTTATCGACCATCGCGTTGGATCATCATCGGCCATATGGTTCTGATTCTTCGACCAGGTCATTCACTTGTACCATGTGTGGTCAGTACTCTTCTGGATGGTTGATGATATTACTTGTAACCTCGCCTGCATCATGGATGCTCAACTTTCGGATGACTAAATGTAATTTGCGGCCTTGATCAGTCTCAATGGCCCTCATGAGGTTGTAATGCTTCCATGAGTGAATCATAACCTGTTTATGATCAAAATAAAATTTGCATCTGCAAAACCAATTTTCCTTCTTTGGGTTGGTTAGTATGGTTAGTGTAAGCAAACTTTAAACCTTTCGTTCCATGTAAATAAATAACGAAGTATAAGTTTACCACTACCATTACCTTTCTTCATCATCAGCTATATTGCATAGATGTATGCATGCTGATGGACTATGGTTATGATCATTATATCATCTGATATAGATATGGTCATCCATTTTATCAATGGTTAGCTTATATGGTTTCTATGGCTCATGATCAGGTCACTCGTGGTTAGGTCTTATGTTTCATGACTTCTTTCTTAACCACGACCATATAGATTCATTTCTTGACCATTATGTGTTTTATATGGTCATGTGGTCGATTGTAATTATATCGACCTTTATGGTCTAACCAATGTATCGACCGTGCTATCGACCATAACCTTATTAGGTCGGATGGGCCTTTGCCATATGCACATATATGGTCGTATGATCAACCACTTTGGTTTCTCTGATCTTAATATCTTGATCATATGGTTGTTCATGAGGTTTCCTTGGCCATAATTAGGTTGGCTCGCAGGTACCTCGGATAAGTTTTACTTCAGCTATATGGTCGACCGTTTGGTCGGCATGATGATTCTGTTCTCGACCGCGGCCATTATGGCCATCATGGTCGGAATAAAGTGATTCCATTCAGCCTTCGACCTTACTGGTCTTTATATGAATGTTTAGTTGACTTAGGTCCCTTGACCATGGCTGTATATCTTAACCCATCGATCATGGCTGTATGTTCAGCCATCCTTTATATCGATGGTCTCGACCGCAGTGTTTATAGACTGCTATGGTCGATGGAATCATTCTTTATGACCGTTTCATATTTCTTTCAATATGTTCTTAGTTTAGGAAACAGTCATAAACCTTATAGACTAAGATCTGAGGATCCAAATATTATGACCATAAACTTGTCTAAGAATCGAATCGATAACTTGTATCGTTTTGGAATCGATCAACTTTCTTTCAAGTTGGTTTGTGAACACAAGGAATTTTATTCATGTAATGAATATATGAACTGATAATGATGGTCCTCGTGGAACTCATTCACTAATTATCATATGCAGCTGCAGCTGTATCAGTTCTTAGATGGCTAAGGAACAAGCCGTTCTCTGAGAATTTCTTTTCTCATCTTATGGTACCTTTAGTACCTTTATCCAGTGATTAAGTTTATTGCTTACTACATCATCATTTCTTTCCAGACATTTTCCATTTCTGATTGTAGTAGCATCCACCACAAATCTTATATCTGTTATAATCTGTTCCTTGGTCTCTGTGAGTAACCTTGTGTAATCAACTATGTTTAAATGCTGTAGGAACATGCACGTCTTAGACCACGTGACCATGTCCTTTTATCTCACGGTTTCCCTTTACTCACACGACCCCATTCACTGGTTTGATGGCGTTCTATGGCCAATACGTCCATCGCTTCAATAGGTTCTTTAAACCTATAAACCCCACGCATCTTATGAGTATGAGTACTCTCATGTGGGTTGATGATCTTCGTTTTATATTCAAGTGCTACTTTGTATGCACATTCTTATATGATTGGTATCGATACCCTTTTCTGCGTTCCATTGTGTTTCAGACATAGTAGATTGCAATCTTATGACCTTTAATACTTTGGTGTTTGGCGTCCCAAATCACCTTAAGTACCATGGATTTTGGCGTCCCAAATTCCATTGTATGGTATTTTGTATTGTGGTCGACCATATCTATGTCTGGAATGGTTTCCATTTATGACCTCGGGAATTTCTATGCACCATTTCATTTCCTCCCGAGGTTCCTTTATATTATGAAACATATTGGTCTATCTTGTATAGACTCTGTAGCAACTTGATTATGTCTCTACTAGGACATCAATTCATTTGGTGCCAAGCTGGTATTACTTTAGGGTCAATGTATCTGGCATCTAGCTTTACTAGCTTTTATATCATTTGGACGTCTTATCTTTGCTTGCCGAGGATCTTGCCAAGACACTGATGGTTGATACCATTCTATTTATGGTTGATACCATTCTATTTACCAGCTTATAACTTTTCTCCTTTAATGTTGGATGGTCGATTACTGAGGCAATCCCGTGAACCTGGCCACTTAATCTGATCACCCATATTTGGCTCAAAGTTCCTTAAAATTCAATGGGAGAAAGCCGCTACTCCCATCCAACATATATTCTCATCTCTCAATCCTCTGCATGAGGTTCCATCTTAAGTAGCACATATGTATGTGGTGGAATACTCAGATTTCCTTAAGATGGTATATGTCTGGTTTATGACCCTTGACCTGAGATGAGAATATCTATGCTCACTTATATGGCCTGATGCATATCATCTTTGCACATGTATATTCATGATGTCCTTAAGCATTGGGCTTGATGTGGATGATGTACCACCGAGAGATTTAAAACTCTAAGCCACTGATAGCACGAGATTTTAGTGTGTTTATGGACCACGAGATTTGTCCTCACTCCCCCTCATAAACATACTTATAATTTCGTGATGCTTAGGACAATAAAGCCTGATGAGTTTCCCTGTGTACATGTTACATAACATGAGATTTTATGGGATAACTCTTTGTGCTTTTCTTTCTTTGCATCAAGTTTGGACTCAGATGGCTAATTCCGGTCATGCATTAAGTGTAAATTTCGTGTGTATACCAATCTGGTTACAATGGCTCTTTTGCTTGTATCATTCTGATTCTTAGCATAGTATAGATCAGAGTATATAGGTATAGTCATTGACCACTTTCTTATAAGGCTTATAATCTGAAAGGAACTAATGTTTCCTTTGCCCATTGGTTTAATGTAGAAACCATTTATACTGAGGTATATAACTCAATGGGTATTTTGGTGAATGCCTTTTGTGGTCTTATAATATTGACTATCCTTATGTTATTTAATCAATCACTTTATAAAAAACTTAGAAGAATAAAAGCCTAAACACCAAAACATTCACTTTATTCTACTTGGTTTATCATTTCAGTATATCTGAAGTTTCATGATCCATGGGTCATCTTGCTATGATCAACTTTGTGACCCATAAGGTCATCTTGGTTGTGATAAAAGTCACCCTCATCATCCCTGATACATCATATGAGCTTCTGGATTCTTGCCTTTTAGACTCTCTTGATAGAGGTCGACCAGATGCTTAGGGGTTCAGCAATTCTTTGCCCAATGGTTTGACATCCCGCATTTGTGGCAAGGCTGAGGTCCTAGGATTCTGAATCCTTGAAGATTATCCCAGTGCCTTTGTCTTTACCACGTCCATGATTGGACTGGTTTGGACGATCATAAGGGGTAGGACGCCCTTTGTTATGGCTACCACGTCCACGTCCTCGCATTTGACTTCTGCGGTCGCGTCCTCGTTCCATATGAGGAACTGCAACCCTTTTGCGTCATAACGGACATAGTTTGCCTCTGTATCATCCTTAGGCTCGCATTACGTGCCTCTGGGATAGGCTTAGTACCTGGGGTCTAAGCTCACTGTTCTTCAAGAGCAGCTTCATTGTTTTGTTCAGCAAGCAACAGACAGTGAATGAGTTCACTATAGGTTTTGAAACCTTTTTGTCTATACTGTTGCTGGAGCAACATGTTGCTTGAAGACATTGTCTGAATGTCTTTTCTAGGAGCTGCGTATCAGTTACAATCTCGCCACATAGCCTCAGTTGTGAGACTATCCTGAACAAGGCTGAGTTGTACTCGTTCCTACGGGACTTGAAGTCCTGAATCCTGAGGTGTATCTACTCATAGGTGGCCGCTGGATGAACCAGGGGTCCTCTGATGATCATATCTCATCTTGAATTCTTTCCATAGCTCATATGGATCATTCACTGTGAGGTATTGAGCTTCAAGCTTTCCTCTATGTGATGTCGGATGTGCATAAGGGCTATTGAGTTTTCTCTTTTGCTGGCATTGCTATCTTCAATGATGCAATGCTCTAGACCTTTGGCTCTGAGAGATATCTCAAACATCTAATGCCCATTGCAGGGTAATTGTCACCTTTGACATTGAGGGGTGCAAAGTCCAAGTTTGTGATGTTTGGCATCTGAAAATGAGTTTCAGATTGCTTAGGTCTTATCATACCACATCTCTTGTCCATTTGAAAATTGTAATGAAAACAGTTTGAAAACCGATTGGACAAGCACACGGTCTGGCAATACGTCTTGGTACGCTTCATCGACCTATGTGGTTCGTGGTCTATCCGTTGATACGGATCATCGACCATCCGCGATCTAGACATACATGGTATGCATCATCGATCATTGCGGATCAATGGTCTAGCCGTACCTGAGGGTAGGCGTCATCGACCCAAGTGGACCTTGGTCTATCCGCATGGTGCGGGTGATCGACCGTCTGTGGTCACGGTATGACCGCGGTTCGGTGGTTCGTACGGATCACTGCAGGTTTGTACTGAGTGGTACGTGATCGTCGTATCGCATGGTACGTACCGTCTTGTCATCCGCGTTCGTGGTCCGTCCGTACCGCATGGTATGTACCATCCGCGGTTCATGCCTTAATCGCGGGTCATGGTTCGCATGGGTTACCGCGGGTTCGTACCTTATGGTACGTGACTGGCCGTGCCTGTCTTTCATCCGCGTTCGTGACCCGTCCGTACTGCACGTACGTACCACTGACCATTCGCGGTTCATGGTCTAGCATCCTCGACCATAGGTCTAACATCATTGACCAGTGGTCTAACATCATCGACCAATAGGTCTAGTATCATCGACCAAAGCATAAAAACAAACTTTCTTTAACTAATCTAGGGGTTTAAGATTTAGATCTTATAATTCTAAAATTTGGATAGTTTCCATTTTAGGTGAGTTTCCTTTTTAGGAAAGTTTCCTTTTCAGGTAAGTTTCCTTTCAGGAAAGTTTCCTTTTTTAGGAAAGTTTGGGTTTTAGGTAAGTTTAGGTATTTTAGGTAAGTTTCCATTTTAGGAAGTTTCCGTTTTAGGAAGTTTCCATTTCAGAAAAATTTCCTTTTTAGGGAAGTTTCCATTTTGGGTAAGTTCTAATTTGGTAAGTTTGGTAAGTTTTAGGTAAGTTTCTAATTTAGTAAGTTTGGGTAAGTTTTAGTAAGTTTCTGATTAAGTTTTCCTTTTATAATTAGGTTTCCTTTTTAGATTAGTGTTCCTAAATCGATTGATTTAGGTTTCCTTTTTGGATTATGGTTTCCTTTTAGGTTAGGTTTTCCTAAATCGGATTGATCTAGGTTTTCCTTTTTCTATTAGGGTTTTGGTATTTTCGATTTCTAGCCGCCTAGCAATGAATCTAGCAACCTAAAGTTCTTATCTATGCGAAAATCAAAAACCAACCGACAGCAATCCTAGCAACAATTCTAAACAGAAATCGATGAACCTCAACATGGATTAGATGACATACCTTAATCCTTGATCGATTTTCTCCTTGGTTTCCTCTTGGGAACCTTAAACAATCAATCAAAGAAAAAGATACAAAGGTTAGTTCTTAGATATATATGAAAACAATCAATAGATTTAAGAGAGAGAGAGGTTCGCCGAGTGATGGTTCGGATGGTGCAGGGTTGTGCCGGCTGTTGAGCTGTCGAACTAGGACTCGATGGTTGTGTTTCAGAGCAGGATCGTGCTGATAACGTGTTGTGAACTCGTGTCCTTTAGAGGTTGACTCGACAAGAAACTAGGCTAGATAGAGAGAGAGTAGTCGGCTAGGGTTTATAGATGTGTCTAATGACTTTGTCTTATTGCTTTTCTTGTATTGAATGTATAATCAAATAAGTACAAAGGGGATACATATATATATATATGAGTAGATGGCCGACTTACCCACATCATTATAGTCGATGTGGACAAGTTAACAAGGCCCTAAATGTCGGCTGGACTAAAGACTAAATGGGCTGGCCCATCTCGTGATGCAATGGGCCGATTGGTCTATGTGTTAGACCAAGTAGATAAGCTCACTTATGTGCATTCTCAAACCGTCTGGTTCATAACAGACCAAGACTCTTTTTCTTTTTCTTTTGGATAATGTTTACCTTTTCCATGTTTATCTACGAATGTTATCTTTCCATTTATCTAATGACGGTCTAATGTAATCCCTATATATATAAGGGCACCCATCGATTGAAAGAAATAAGAATCACAAGTTCGCCCATTCTTTTTTTAAACAGGAGAATTATACTTGGAAATTATCTAAAGTAATTACTGTGTTCCTTTTGTTGTTTGGAATTTTTGTTTACCACATTATTGATATCATTATTCATTTTATTTAAAGAATACTCCTAGGATATTTTTTCAAAAAATTTATCATTAAAATAGTATTTACGTGAGAGAAAAATGACCCAATATATATACTTTATTAAAAAGTTGTAAATATAAATATTTATATTTATTTGATTAACTAATTTAGATTAGAATTTAGAATTATGGAGTAGGGTTTTGGAGATGAGGTTAAAATTAAAGAAAAAATATTAAAATTTTAAAATAAAAAGTCTATTTTGATCATTTTTTTCTTTAGGGTCTATTTTTATGACAAAAACTCAAAAATATCTGTTTAAGAGATTTGCCCTTTTTATTTTCATTAAAAAACATTTTATAAACTTTTTTTATTAAGAGGTACAAAATTATTAGATTAATTGAAATCCTAAATTTCACATTTTAAAACTCTACTCCACCCCTCAACTATAAACCGTAAGTCATAGGATTAATTAACCATATGGTTATAAGTGTTTTTTTCTCTTTAAAAAATAAAGTAAAAGGAGTTAAGTTAAACAATGGTATTAAGAATATGATATTTTAGACAATTTCCTTTTTTTTATCTAAGCCACATTTAATGTAGTTTTAAAATGGTAATTAATATATTTATACTTTTAGAGTTAATTAATCCTTAGGATTATTTTGAAGGGTGGAATTTATGGTTTTAAAAAATAAATAATAAAAATTAAATAATTTGTATAGATTTATGGTTTCAAGAATGAAATTTTCTATTTTCTAAAAGAAATTTGGGAAAAAAGTTCAAAAATTATTATTTATTTATTTAAATAATTATGTATATTTATATATCTATAAAAATGGTATATATAATTCTTTTATGTTTTTTAATAAAAGATGTATTTGTAAAAATATCTCTTTAATGAAGGCAAACATGAATAAAGATACACACAATGTAGTAAACTTGATATTCTCCCTTATACTTGGAAATTACATTTTTACCTTCTATTTGTTACTATATCCATGTTTATCTTTTCTAAACTAGATATTTCAAAAACAACTATTAGGTTCTATTAAATAGTCAAAAGACATTATTCCTCATTTATAAATAGAAATAATTATTTAAATAAGAAAATAAAAATTATTTTTTTTAAATTTTAATTATAACTTTTAAATTCGAAAATTGTATAATATTTTTTTGCAAATTTTTTTTCGATTTTTTTTTCCGATTTTTTCATATTTCTTTCTATAAAATTCAAAAATGCTTTTTGAAACCAATTTTAATTTTTTATTATTTTTATTTAAGTATTTATTTATATTTTTATTAAAATTCTAAACCTGCCCTTCCAAAACTCTATCCCTCAAATCTAAGCACTAAGTTTAGATTAGTTAACTTTATGGTATATAAGTGTCTATTTAACTATCTAAAACCAAATGTAATGTGATTAAGCGTAAAAATGAAAAAGTTTACTAAGAAATTGCTAGTTTTGGCGATTTTTCCTTATACTTTTATCTCTCATTTTACCATTTTCATATTGACCTTCATTAAAAACACATTTTGTAAAAAAAATATATATAAGTGGTAAAAAACATGGTTTCTATGTCTTCGTTTTATAGATATATAAATATATATAATTACATATAAGTTTATAGTTTCTGAATACTATATTTTTTAATTCATTTTTTTTTAATTTTTTTCAATTTTTATATGAATTTGATTGAAACTATTTAAAAATTTATGGGGAATTTTTATGTTTATCATATATTGGTACAATTATTCATCTTTACCCTCACTAAAGAGACATTTTACAAATATGCTTCTAGACAAAAGACTTTAGATTAATTAAAATCTTAAACTTCACATTCTAAAACCCTATCCTATCCCTCAAACTCTAAAAAAGAATTTTAGAGTTATAAGTGTTGTAAGTGTCTTTCCCCTGTTAATCTGAAACTATGACCCTAAAATATATGTGTTTGAAAAGACAATTATCTAAAATATATGTGTTGAAACTTCACATTCTATGACCCTAGGGTTATAAGTGTTCGCTTAAAATATAACGGTAAAGTGGTTAAAGGTAAACATGAATTTTTTGAATAGGAATGTGGTATTTTAGATAATTTTCCTAAAATTTATTTTAAATTTAAGTATTATTATTTAATATTTATTAATTACCTCTCTCAAGATCTAAACCTTAAATCTATATTAGCTAACCATTATATATAAGTGTCTTCTTATCTCTTTAAAACTAGAGTGTATAATATGGCTAAGGTAAATATGAAAAATTGTATTAGTAATGTGGTAGTTTCAGTGTCGGCCTGGCCATAAGCGGAGGACGCAACCGCTTCAGGCCGTAAAATATTTATGTAAATTTTCGGCCCTGTTTTAAGGCAAAGTTACACTTGGTGTAGCGGATATGCACTAGACTCTATCAGTTAGAGGTAATGAGTTCGATTCCTTCAGGTAAACAATTTTTTATATACAGCCCAAATAATTTTTTTTGATTCAAGCACATTATAAGTCCATGCCATTAGTGGGTAGTTTAAAAAAATTTCTTATTTCTTTTACTTCACTCTTACTTTGGAATATTTTTATATAAAAAAAGGATGGCGGAATTTCAAGTGACCACATTTATTTTACCATTATTATTTTTACCTTTATTAATGAATATTTTTCAAATATCTTCTTCATTAAAAAATTAAAAGACTTTTATATCATTACTTTATAGATATACTAGTGGTTTGTCCGCGTTACGCAAAAATATGATATATATATATATATATATATATAATTATATATATATATATATATTTATTTATTTATGTTTAATTTTTATTGTAATATATTCTTTCCGGTCGGAAAAGATTTATGTTTTAGAAAAATAATTGTTTCAAATTAACACGTTAATTAATAGTAAACTGTAAATTTCAAAAAACATAATTATGTCTATTAAAATTAGATTAGTTAAAAGTAGTGGAAAATAATTAATTATTAAAATAATGAATTGGTATCTAAAATTTAATATGTTTTTTAATAACTGTGAAAAATCTAAAACATTTATCTTTTGAAATAGAAGGAGTATTTTTGTTTTTTTGTTGTCTTATCATTTAAAAGTAACTGCTGAAAAAATGTTTTAGACTGTTAAAAAAATTATCCACTAAAAAGTGATTGGCAAAGGACTATGAAGAATAAATTTGATATGTTGTCACTGAAATTGTATGATGGTGAAGTTGAATTATCTTATACAATAATGGTCGACTTAATTTTTGCATATTAAAAGAAGTCTTTGTCGTTAATATAGAAGATAGAAAAACAATAGTTATCTTATACTTTTAAAATTATATTTATTGTTGGATCTTTTAAAATAAAAATCCTAAATTTAAGAAATACATGCTTATATTTCTTTAATGATATATAGGCTTCCAGAAATGTTTTGTTCAAATTGATATATGTTATTACTAACTTTATTGATTCTTATCCATATCGTTATGTCTTTTGTGTAACTTGATTGCAAGAAACCCTTAGAAATGTTTTATTACAGTGACACTTCTAAAATTTTAAGGTCACATAGTTTATAAGAGTCAACAAAATATAAACGTGGTTACTGACACCTATTGTATTTAATGTGTTTTTGTTTGGTTAATTGGTTGCCACTTTATAGCATGGATGTTTCATGCAATAAATAATTACTACATTCAAATTCATATCAAATTAAACATTAAAAAAGGGGCTGAATCCAAGAACACTCACTTGTATGAGCCCATCTGTTTTTTTTTGTCATCTGGTAGATTAATAAACTTTTAAACGTTTGATACAAGACTATTTCGGAGCCGCCACAAGCAGACAAGGTAAACAAAACCTTTCGGAGCCAAATATAAAACGACAATAAACACATGACTTCACATAAGCAAAATGAAAAAGCGATCACTAAAATCTTCTTGAAGCATACCAATAAACACTACTGAAATGAAATTGACCGATGACAGAAGCCGAAATGAGCGAGAAAACGATGACGATCCAATTTATTTGAGATGAGATAAAAGCTCCAAGACACCAAACCAGGAACCACGAGCCAACGCCACTCAGGAACAAGCTTCAACTATAGGAAGCCACGAGAAGACGTATCTAACACCTAGAGAAGCTGAAAGAAGAAGAAGACGGTTGACAAACAACTACTCAAAGACCGAACGCGATTGAACTATAGCTCCACAGTCTCATACCAAGAAATCCGGAAAACCCGTCGATTAAAAACCAAGAGACAGCATAACTTCCCCCACCCAAAATTCGCATTGAGCTAATCAACACTGAAGACGAAGGTCGAGCAACTAGACCTTACCGGAAAAGCACGATAAGCGACTTGTCACCAAAGAGGACAAGAGAAAGGCCTAAAGACCATTGGTCAGGGGACCCGAACAGAGAATCCTAAACAGCCACCAATAAACCACCACAACCTCAAGATCACACAAGCTCCAAAAAATCAAAGATTTCAGAATCACATTCCAATCATACACCAAGCTAAACTAAACCAAGACCTGCCAGATCTTAAGGAACCTTCGACCAAGACTAAGCAAGGATAAAGATAAAAAGACGAAAGCACACAATCACCACAGAATTTTTTGAAACCGCCTCACCAACCTCGATGGAAGAAGTAACAACCCACATCAGAGCCGGTAAAAGCCTGCCACCGAGCACCAGAAAAAAAATTCGAGACTAGCAAGGCATTCCAAGCAAGCCGAGACGGTGATAAAGCAACTAGTCTTCTTATCCAAGAGAACCCAAACTGACGAAATCTCAGATCTAAACGAACAGCCGCCAAGACAAGGGAGAAGTGGCAATAAAACTGGATTATGCTCCTTGCTCCCAGAAGAACAACAGAGTTATCAACACACGGTCTCACACACAGTCTCCAGTAGGGTTTGGGCCTCACTGGAAAGAGAAAATTGGGACACCAAACCCTAAGCCAACTAAATCCGACCCCCCCCCTGACCCTCCGAAACTCCTAACGATTCGCTTTCACTCCAGAATGAAAGGGAGAAGCGTCAAAATCGAGATCTGCCGACCAGATCTGAGCGACGCCATCGTCTTCCATCACCAGGGCGTCATGCCTATCACCGAAGGAGAGGAGAGCTGGCAGGAGGCAAAGAAACACAGAAAAACGGATCCGTAACCGACGCACGCGCCGTCACGGCCAGAACCAGCTGAGAGCGACGATGTCTTCACGGGGAGAGCGGCTTTTGAGCTCGAGCCCATCTGCTTACACTCACCTATATCAGTTAATCTTTTAGTAAACATATCAATGAAAAGTCTAATGTACGATGGTTAATAAACAGATCTAAACATTATTAACCAAAATATAATGACCATAATTATATTTTGGTTAACACTCACCTATATCACTTGATCTTTTATTTTGGCTATCCTATGATCTTGTAAACATATGGAAATATCAGACCACCTCTTGTTGTTTACTGGGATGTTGGCCCTCTTAGTTCCGGCCATTGTCTTATCCATGACAATAATAACCGATGACCCTAATTTGTAAACGTTGTTCTTTCAAATTTGTTTTTTTTTTGTATTTCAAGCCATTCTTTATCCAATACAATAATATGCCATTCCTTATCCAATACAACAATATGACCTTCCTTATTCAATACAACAATATAAAATTACCTTAACTTCATTGATTCCAAGTATAAATGTAGATCTCTATAAAACTTTATATACAGACATTTGCACCAGCCATGTTTCATTGTAAACCCATAACCTTTTCTTCTAAAAATGCAAATCATGTTATTCCCCCCCCCCCCCCCTGTTGGAGAGAAAACCTCACATTGGAAAGATGTAAGGGACTTTGAGTAGTATATAAGGGACTTGGGCCAATACACTTATCGCCAATTGGTTTTAAGTTGGAAGCCCAAGAAACTTATCATGGTATCAGAGCGGGCCACACCCTGGCCCATTAATCCGTCCCGGACAGTGGCCCGATCATTCCCACGAATTGATGGCCCAAGAAGGCTCAATTATTTCGAGATTGCTAAAGAATAAAAAGCATTGTCTCGGAGGAGGAATGATGGATTCTGCGAGATTAATGGTTATACCGCACCATTATCTCGAGGGAGGGTGTTGGAGAGAAGATCCCACATTGGAAAGATGTAAGGGACTTGAGTAGTATATAAGGGACTTGGGCCAATACACTTATCGCCAATTGGTTTTAAGTTGGAAGCCCAAGAAACTTAGTATATAAGAGACTTTGTTGTAGGGTATGTTTTTTTTTACCTACGACAACATCCGTATTTGGCCCTTTATCATTTGATGTTTCACACAGTGTCGGGAGTGTGAGTTCACTAATCCGTATTGATTTTGTTGTTCAGGTAGTATTTCAATGGTGGAAGAAGTTATGAGTGCAGATATAGGAGAACAATGCATTTTCAGGGGCCACACACCATGTGAACGATGATGTACAGTTGATGCACTTGTGTCTGTACTCTTTAATTACTCTTTATCTGCATTATGATCTCTTATCTGTCTGTGTGTACTTGTGTCATCTCTAGTTAAGGAAGCTGGGAGCTAGGAACATAAAAGCAGGTTTTGGTTGTTGAGTTGGCTTCGTCATGGTTTTGGAATTGGTACGTTTCCGTTTATTCCATTGCATTATGGAAAAAACTAAAGCCTTGAGCACAATGAAAAGCACTTTAGTTTTGATATAAAAGCTTATCTGTGGTTTGGAATACACTCTCTTATTGGCAGATCTCAGACCACACACAATAAAATCTAAGAATCATCCTTACCAAAAACCACTGATATCTTCTCAAACCCACTTCATACTTACCATTTCAAACCTGAAAAAGCTACAATTTCCAAACAAAAATTCTTATATTCAATTAAAAGTTGTGTGTGCTTCCCATCACAAACATTATTAAGGGAGAAACAATGCTAGGTATAAAACAAGATAGTTTAATGGTGGAGTTAGAAGTGTTTAAGGATTAAAATCTTGATGTAGAAGATGCATGATATCGCACAAAATGAAAAGAGAGGACATATCCATTGATGTTCAAGGCCCTCAACTTATTCTTCGTTTATCAATGTCCTCAATTTATGAATTTGGCTCCCACACTTCGTGAGGGTTTGTCCTTTCCAAAACATGACTGTGATATGTTTCATCTCGCTCCATATCATCTTTTTCTAGAGGTTCGATGATGAAGAAGAGGTATTGTCACCATTTTAGTGCTCCTGAGGTTTCTGATTCCATCATTTTGTGTTCTTCCACCCATCTTTCATGTTACAATTTAAGTAGCAGCCGCTCTATTATTTACCAATTGCTTCCTTTTTCTGATCGAATTTATTGCAGAAACACCAAGTTAGAGGTTGCGTCAATCCTCTCCTTTCCAACCTTTATGCACATATGAAACTGCAAAAATAGTGCATGAAGGTTGAATAGAGGTAAGAAAGATTTCAATGTGGGAATACCTAGAGATGACCTAGCCATTATCATGATAAGCAAGTAATTTATTTTTGATACATAAGCTTTTTAGTTGTTTACTTTCTTAATGGTTAACCCTTTTTGAATTACTTGGAATTGTTGGTTATGTAAGTATCTCTGCAGCTTGGAGTACACGCTCTTAGGGACAGATTGCAGACCACACAAAATAAAACCTGAGCAACACATCCTTACCAAAACCCCATGAAATCATCTCAAATATGTTTCATACTTATGATTTAAAACATGCGAAAGCTCTACTTTCTAGTTTATATTGAATTAAGAGTTTCGTGAGATTCTCATTATACACATCATTGAGGGTACACAATACAAATCTAGTTTTATGGTGGAGTTAGAAGTGTTTAAGGGACAAAATCTCGATGTCAAGGATGGAGGATATCACAAAAAAAATGCAAGAGAGGATAAATCAATTAATATCCACAACCTCTACTCGTTCTTCCTTTCTCAAGTTCTTCAACTCATGAATTTTGGTTTTCACACTTCTTGGGAGTTCCAGTTGCCCAGAGATACAACTGTGCTATAGTTTCATCTCCCTCCTCATCATCTTTTTCAGAGGTGTGATGACTCAGAAGGAGGGTATTAATCAACATTTATGTGCTCTTGAGGTTTCTGATTTCATTATTTTGTGTTCTTTCAGCCATCTTTGTTGTAAACAGTTTTCTAGAGTCCTTAACAAGAAGAATTTCAGTCAAGCTTAGGTCCAAGTAAAGTAAAGTTTAAGTCTTTCCAATATAATCTCGACATGCAGAATTTTTATTGAGAAGGATAGATCCAAAATAAGAGTGTTCCAGTTCGTCAGTTCATTGATGATGGTCACTTAATAAGATAGCTAAAAGCACAATAGTGGTTAAGATTGTCACAAAACAATGTCCTAATTCCCAAAAAGTTTGACTCGATAAAACTGACTCAATGAAAACATCAAAATGACTCAAAGAGTCAGAATGCAAAACAAAATAAAGAAACAAGATATGTAGCACAAATCTCACTGGTTTATATGAAATGATGAGAAACCATTTTGTTTCTTCGAACACTCAATAAGAGTTTAAGATTAGCCGTTTTTGACTCAACCTTTGGTCGTCAGATGGAAACCAAGGATTTCCTAACATGAAAAAAAAATGAACCACTTGATTCCAACTCCAGACGAATCAGTCAACAACGGAAAATGAAGAGTGAGCTCTAGAGAGAGAGAGAGAGAAAGGGAATCAGCAAGGATATTGAGGAGAGAGAGAACTAACGAGGATGTGAGTAGAGAGAGAAATGGCAAGGAGAAAGGGAGAGGAGAGAGACAAAAATGGCGAGGATAATGGGAAGAAGAGAGAGAAGGAAGTGACGAGCAGGAAGAAGGGGGAAGAAGAAAGAGAAAGAAGGAGAAGGAGGAGAGAAGGAAGTAACGAGCAGGAGAAGTGGGGAATGTCAAGAAGGATTGCATGGTGGGCATCTAATTTCTGAATATTATTTTGGTGAAATTTTGAGTTATTTTTGATTTTGTAAAAGTTGTTTCGTTAAAATATTTTTAATTTCATTTACAAAAGCTTGTTCTGAAAATGTTATCGAAACTAGGTTAACAAAAAAAATTCTTCAAAATGTTTTTCATTTTATTAAATTTGTTTTGTAAAACGTTGTCGAAGTATGTTTTACAAAAGTTTTTTCGTAATTTTTTTTGTTTTACTTCCGGAAAATTGTTTCATAAAAACTGTTTATAAAAAGTTACGATATTGTTCAAAAAACATTGTCGGTTTAAAGGATTTTTTCTAGAAAATACTTTCTTTTTATGAAATCTGTCTTTTATAATGTTTAAGTTTTAAAGTTATAACTGTTAGTTTTATTACCAAAGATGTTTTGTAAACCATTGTTGAATTTAACTTTAAAAAGTTTTTTCGTATAAAACTATTTAATTTAACTTTTACTATAGATGTTCGGTAAGACATTTTCAAAGTTAGTTTTTCATGTTTTTTTGTAAAACATTGTATTATTTTATTTTACAAAATATGCTTCCTAAAATGTTGTTATAGTTAATTTTATGGAGGTTGTTTTGTATAACACAGTTTAGTTCTATTTTAAGAATTATTCCGTAAAAATATTCTTTTAGTTATTTTTAAGAAAGTAATTTTGTAAAACAGAGTTTTATTTATATTTTATGAGTATTTTCCGTAAGACTTAGTTTGGTTCCAAAATTTGTTGGTTAAGTCATTATGTATCAATGAAATCTTCTCGGATAACTTTTGGTTTGCACCGAAATTGTTTCACTAAGTTTTCTGGAAAGGTTATATAAGACCCAGTTTAATATATCGTCTTAAGAAGACGTGGTGTATGCAACTTGATTCTGTTTACATTTCTGGCTTTTCCATCTTGACGACATAATTTCATCATGTTAAAGCGCTTTTATCCGTTGATGTCGATATGATGGATTTGGATCTGAACAATAATTTTGCTTGCTACATCCCTTTATACACATGAAGAGATATTTCTTTATCGGCATCAAGTATAAATGTAGTGATAAACATAAAATTACCATGAAATAAGTTTCACTTTTTCATACAGCAAAACTTTTACAAACAAACGTTTTACATAGATCTTTTGTAAAATAAACATTTTTAACACCTGAAGATTACTGGTCATTCTCATTCTAGACCGAATAGAATAGAAACTGATATTTCTTAGACACATATTTTTATATTATTATCTCAAATTAAAATGATAAATCATATAACAAAATTAATATTAATATCATATGTGAATAGCTTTTAATCATAAAACTCATTATTTAGTAATGTTCCAATGATGTTGGAACCCCTTTGTTTCATGATTTTTCTCTAAGTAAATTCCATCAACTCTAGCAACCCCATGAACGAATTTCACCACATCGAGGCTTCATGGCTCCTCTGTATGCACGCCATAAAATTTGAAATTTTTTTACTTTCTGCCCATGTTGTAAGAGGCAACGCCATACAATTCTGTCTCCTACACTTCTCTCTCTAACAAAAATTTGATATTTATCATTGAATTTTACCTCGTGAAGATCCTCAACTTCCTTTCTGTTAGATGAACAATTAACCTTTAGAGTACTACCTGGATTGAGTTTATTTTGAAATTCTAAAGTGTTCAGAAGGCATTGGTTTTGACATTGTGGGAGATGGTGATTATCAATATTACACACAATACCTTCATTCAAACCAAAACACATAGAAATAACTAGCATAAATATGTTGTAATTCATCTTCTTTATCTAAGATATTTTTAAATGAAAGATGATTTTATAGACGTTAAGGTTGGAATATATTTATAGATGTTGGTAAACATTCTTTAATATTTTATTCAAAAATTTAAAAGTAATGGCTAAAATTAAACGCATAAATAAACCAATCAAATATGTGGTCGAAAAATTATTTAAGGTCGAGAATTAAGGTAAATCAAATAAGACTAAACCAAATAAATTAAACATGCATAGTGTTGACCAGGAAAAAAAACTAAAATTCAATAAAGATACGATATTTATTCTAGTTAATTTTGAAAGTAAAATTTTCCAATTTTCAATAGTAAAAAGGAAAATTTTGAATTCACTTTCCGGAACCACAATATTTTGAACATTTTGAATTAACTAATTTAATAATAAGTGAGAATTTATTATCTATATTAATATTTTTTTCTAAACCAGTAGTATCAATAAATAAAATTTAATAATTCAGAAAGATCCCCATGCAGTAGTTTTCAACTTTGAATGTTATTCATTATTAAAAATATTGTTCATTGTTTATTTAAATACAAATGACAATTTCCAAAGAAAATTTCAATCTTTTCCATATAAAGTTAGTAAACACTATTAGTTTCTTTCATGATCTAAAACAAATTGATTAACAATACAAAAAATTACCAGAATACTTGAGAGTTGTTGTTAATTTAGAGTATTATACATCATGAGTCATTTTTGAAAATTTATTTAGATTTTAGGTCAATTTGAGCTATTAGGGGTAATTTTATGTAGTAAATTACACTATCACCCCCAATCAACACCAACTGAATCGATGTTTATGTTTGTCTCCGTTCACTTTTGTCTTTTGTTTTGGATTTAAAAAGCAAAAGAAAAAACGGTTTCTCCTTTTATGCTAAGCCAATGATTTCTTTTTTCTATTCACCATTTCATATTTTCCTATCTAGTGTCATGGCCAAAAAAATAATTCTTGAACAGAGGAGAAGAAAACAAAACTGTCACATAAGGCCTTGAATAAAAGGTGAAGCAGAGGTGAGTCATACACCAATGTGGAGACTCCATTTTTTTAAACTTCAATTCAAAAAAATAACAATTGTGAATTATCTGCTTTAAAAGTAATAATAAAATATGATGATTCACAAGTGGTTCAATTTATAAAGCAAATATGTTGAACTGCTATTTACAATAAAAACAGTCGTTGTTTAGAGTTTGAATGGTGAAAGCAATTCAAGCAGTGAAGATCATGCAGATCAAGCGGATCATGCAAGAGAAATGCAAATAAAGCAGATCAAGTGAGTTATTAGTTATAAATAGTAAAAGCAGTTCAAAAATACAAATTATATATTTAATAATAAAATTTATAACCAAATAATAAAAATATAGAATATTTAATACAATACATAAATAAAGCTAAAATAAGTTAAAGAAAACTATTTTTATTTCTCCATAGCATATCTGCGACACTATCTCTAATATTTTTCATATTCTCTCCATCAATAAAAAGTATTTTGCTGCGTTTTGAGAATTTGTACTATTAATTATATCCTAACAACATTTTTTTTTTTCAAAATTTGTAAAATTATATCTATATGAAAAATGTGAAAAATATTATATGTATAACTATGAATATATTTATAGAATAATTATTATGTATAAGGTAAAAAGTAAATCTATAAAATTAGTTTTATCATTTTAGTTGAATAAAAAATCATTTTAATTTCTAAAGGATTATTAGATTATGTTTTATTATACTTATAGAATATTTTTATACAAATTTGTATATATATATATATATATACTGTTCATTAATGCATATATTTGATATAAATAGATCTTGCACCAATAAATACGAATATGTAAAGACGAAGGAATAGATCCATAATAATGGACACAATAATTAAAATAGAACTAAATAGAAGTGTTATTTTTTTCTGCAAAGGCATAATACTATTCCTGATGTAGAGAAACAACACTAGAAATATGTTGTAGGGGAATGATATGATGGAATCATTTTCTGTTCAACAGTAATTGAAAATAAGGAAAGTAACTGATGATAAATAAATAATTTCAATTAATTTAATTTAAAAATTGTGTCTTGGATTTAAAAAAAAATGTCGAACATGTATAAAAGTTGGGTGGACTGTAAGAGAGGCAGTGAAATTTCGTTTTAGTAGAAGAAGACAAAAAAACATATATAATTGTCCTGTCTTTTTGTTTTTAAGTTAAAAAGTTGTGATTGGCAGTAATTTATACAAAAAAAGCCAGATGCAAATGATTTATCTTTTCTTCTGATTCACCATTCATAACCTTAGAGTGTAAAATGAGCAGGTCGTTAGTTTTTTTCTTTTAATCAATTTTATTTTTTATAGTATTACAACTGTAATTTTTATCTGTTGTTATTTACACTTCTATTCAACCATAGTTTTATCATATAATAACAGTACGAAATATAATTATAGTGAGTAAATATATTTATAGTAATAAAATACTAAAATAATATTTTCACACTAAATGAAATTCAATATTTATTATATAACTAAATCTATATTTATGTACAATTAAATTTCTTTTATAATTTAATATTTCACATTAATATAAATTCACACATGCAAGAAATCTCTATTTAAATATTTTTATGAAAATTTATTTGAAACAACTATTTGTACTTATAAATACTAGATAATCTTTTTAAAATATTTGATATTTTAAAAGAGACAAAATATATATATTGGAAAAATAATATATGATTTTAATAAACTGTCATAAATTTTTACAATATTTTAAAAGCGTTAATATTATTTTTAGAATAACCACTTTTAGTTGTAAAACTAATATTATAAATTATTTTAATTTTTTACAGTATTTTGAACCGGTTTCTATCCACTTTCATCATTTAAACATATGCTTTGGACCACTAAATCCGCTCAATCCACACTTGTAACGCGAGATTCACTTGATCCACTTTTGTTCCGCTCGATCCACTTGATCCTCTAGATCTGCAACGCTTCATCTGTTTTCCCATTTGGAGCCTAAGTGACGACCACCTTTTACGGAGCAAGTGAAATAAAGATGGCTAGTCGGAGAAAAGTGGCTTTGCTAAGAAGAAGGATCACATCGCCGTGGCTTCTCCTAAACGCTTCGTCAGACCGTTGCCGAGTTCTTCATCACCAAATCAAATATCACTCCTTCTTGTATTCAGCGCCATAGCTCTCCTAGTCATCGTGGATCTTCATCGCAAGCCATCATGTTCTAGTTGTGACTCCAACCTCCATGTTTCTTTTATGCTGCTGGTCCTCGCCGCGCACCCGCTTCATCTTTTCAAACTCTTTGTCGTCTGTTCTTGCTGAAATATGTGCTCTCCATGGCGTAGACTTGTGAAGGTAGATCCTCAGTCGTGGTTCTGCTGTGTTCCATGTCTGATACACGGCCATGAAGGTCCTCATGTTTCTCAGCCGAGATGCCCCATAAACCGACTCAGTCGTTGGTCCATGACCACCAAACCACGATGAATCTTTAAAAACATATAGAAGGTTGAAGATGAAATGGATCAATCGATCCTCTCCAATAATACTTCTGTGATATTTTAATGTTTGGTCCATGTCGTTTAAATTGATTGTTCACCAATTTGGATCAAACTTTTAAATTGCACATAGTTTTCTCGATTTAATCCCAAAATTTTTAATTGATGCATTCCATGTTAATGCAATTGAAAACATAGATACAATAAAGAATCTAAATGCATCATAAATGTAAATAAACATAAATGCTAAAACTCATTACAATGATAAGATATCAAACTAAATAATTGATGGTAAGTGCCTATTTTCTTTTGTACATTGTTGTTAATAATATCTATATGTACTCATGTTTATAATATTCACACTTGTGCATACTAATCCATCTATTTCTAGGTGGGACTGAGAGAAATACACCTATTCAACGATAGACATAATATCTTCATATATGCCTTTTGATAAATTTACATATTCAGATGTGCAAAAGATCACTGGTCGCGTATAATATACTAATATAGACACATATAAAGATCCTTATACATGACAACAAATATTTGAACATGACAACATAGTATGTCTTGTCCATAAGAGTAAATTCCCATTAAAAATACAAGACAACCAAAATTCATGCATTGTATGTAAGCTTATAAGTCATATGGATATATATATATATTATATATATAATATAATTATAGTGTACATTTGAACATCTTCTAGTTAGTGTATATATGTATTATAGTGTACAGGTGGACATCTTCTATAAATATATTATATGTTTCAAGATCAATTTTAAAAAAAAAAGAGATCATCTGGTTTAAGATCAGTTCCACATGTACACTATAATCACATGTTCATATGGATATATATATATATATAACTATAGTGTACATGTGGACATCTTCTTACAAAGTAAAACTGATCTTAAACCATATGATTACCTTTTTTGAAATTGATCTTGAACCATATGATATATTTATAGAATTAAAAAAAAAAATCATACATACAACTTTAAAAATCTAAAAAAATAATAATCTTAAAAACAAAAACCAATAACCTTCTTATATACATGTATATCATTACTTTGTTTTCAGAACACGCAATTAGAAATTTATGTGTTTGGTTCTAAGCAATTAGAAATTTATGTGTTCAGTTCTAGGAATTAAAGTAATTAGATCTCTTGGCAAAGGGGGCAATACCCATGAGAACGAATCCTCAACACCACTATCTGATGTTTGTCTTCAATCACAAGGCGACGGCCTTTGGAGACATCATGAGGAACACTGTAACCATCTTCTAGTTAGTGACCCAGCTCTCAAAGTGCATCAACTTACCTGTATATGAGACTTAATAGACCAAATTAATGGGTAAGACAATAAAAGTTGATATGCTAAGAAACAAAATTCAACATCAGATTTTTGAAGAGAGAGAGATTGAAGCAAAGGAAGCTTCACATAATCAACTAGAATGGCACTTGAACAGTGACAAGTAGTTGATTTTTGTGATTTCATTCCCGACTCTTGCATCCAATTCTATATTTTATTAACTAGTGTTCATTGCTAAACCGAGCTAAGTTATGTTTTCGATTTAACAAGTTTTTTGCATATAAATGCTTAACAATATTTACACATGCTTAGCTTGGTGGATATTGTCAAATTATATGTGTTACTTTTTGAAAGGCTTTGTATGTTAATGTATTGTTTTGTAATATTCATTGTGAAGATTATCTGAGAAGTCGAGACAACTTAGTTGGTTAACGCCTAGCAACCTACTAAATTAGGTGACTGGTTTGACTCTTAGGGTGGAAAGCAGTGGTGGATCTAATTGACTCAAGGAGGTGGCACTTTGCCCTATATAAAAAGTATTATGTTCTTTGTAAGTTGCTCAAAATTTAGTTATTTTTTCTGTTAAAAAATTATGTTTTAGCTTTATACAAGGCCAGTCATCGACCATGCCGGATAAAATATTTGCCACATGTTCTCATTTTTATAAGTCCACGTGAAGCAAAAATCCAAGATACATTAAATATATAAAATAGTTTTTCAATGATCATACAACTTAAACTAAATTTAATAGTCTAACAACATAACAGTTAGTGGCTTCTAATCTATTAATTTAGGATCTTATTTTTATCTACTACTAACAAGTCATAGTAGGATCACTTAAAAAATTAGTTAATATGACATATTTTATTATTTACATTAATAATAAACAACCCTAAATTTAAATTTATTTTTTAATTATAACAAAATCTGTTGAGAAAGAATCTAACAAAATCTTACTTAAATTTTAAATATTTTTTAGAAAATAACACATTAATAAATTTCGTAATTAGTAATATAATTTATTATAAATCAATTAACTAATATTTTATTATAAAACAAGAAAATAAAAATTCTATACTGTTTTTTATAAATTTAATAAATATATTCTGGATTATAAAAAAATAGCAGTGCTACATGAATTAAATATGATAAAATTATATTAATAGGTAATTTAACAATTTTTAAATTCTAATTTTTTATTTAAATAAATTATCACTCATCATTAAAATGGGTTAAAATTCGTAAACTATATAATATTTTTATACAAAATAAATGTATTAACATAGGTTAAAATTATATATATATATATATATAACTTTTTATTTATTTTGAAACTCTCAACAATATATTTTTAAAAAATGTTTGTATACTAAAATATAATAGTATATAGTAAAATTTATTTCATATACTATTTAAAAATATGTTACTAGAAAACTATTAAATTTTAGTAATTCATTTAAAATATTAATGAAAAATACAATTTTAATTTTAAATTTATTTTATACTAATTTTAACAAAATATACTGAGTATTGTTTTAAAAAATATTACCAAAACTTCAAATATTTATTTATAAAATAATAGATTAGATGTTGTCACAAAAAAAATCAAAATTCATTTAATGTTCCAAACTCAAAATAGTTGTGTAAATTTGCAAAGTTTTATTAACAAAATATAAATATTTGAAAATAAATATTTAAACTTAAAATCATAATATTGAAAATTTTACAAAAGATAAAATCATAGATAATAAAAATAACTTTTTGAAATGCGCCACGAAAAACTATTTATATATGTTGTAAGAATTAAAGCAATATAATATTTCGAAGTCTTAATTTAAAAAAATTAAAGCTTAATATTATAACATTCAAAAATATCCTATATCAATAAAATTTACTAAAATAATATGATAGATACTACTATTGTAAAATTTACTAAAAAGATAAGGCTATATTATTTAACAAAATAAATCCCATAAAATACTAAAATGATATATATGTTAAAGTATATTTTCTTATACACAACATGTAAATAGAAATGATCTTAAATATGTTTCTTTTATATAATATAAATAAATAAAATTTAAAATATATTATATGCAAAATTTATAAATTAAGAAAAAAACATATTATGAAAAAGGTTCTATATTTGATTATTTCATATGGTTATTTTATTGTACCTAACTCGAAAATATATTAGTAAGTAACAAAATTAATAAAAAGTAAAATGTTTTAAAAATCACTATATATTAATACTATTGAATAAGAAATGTAAACAATAATATTATATATTTACACAATATAAAACCCTTAAATAGAAATTATATATTTATAACATTTTTAATAATATCTAATATATTTATAAAATAGAAAAATATCCGTATGAACGTGCGGGTTAAAATCTAGTAGTAAATTAAAAAAAGTCCATAAAACTCAAAACCTAGTTCAATGCAGACTATAAAAATTGTGAAAAAATATGTTTTATTAATTGTTTAGCATTTTGCATTTGAAAGTAGTTCTATAAATTTATTTTATTATTTGTGATGTAGTATATATATCTCCATTTTTTATTTTGTTTCAAGTGCTGAAATTTAAGGGCCGGCCATGGCTTTATGATTTATGGAAGGTAACAATGTTTACCTTTCCCCAATCGGTGAGTAGTTCTGATCGGTCTCTCCCTTCTTCTTTTTTGCCGAGTATTTCAGAAAACATCAACCTTACTTGTTGTGCATACAAATTGTAATGATTACTGCATATTATGTTAAATATGAAAATCACAGATTACAGCCAATCTGTAAGCATAGCACTGATTTTATAGAAGCTTGAAAAGAGCAACACAACACATTAACAAGCGACACAAACAACATACATTATACACCACACATCAAAGACAACAAAAACTATACATGCGAATATGTCTTTACTCACAACATGGCAAATAACATTTCTTCAAATGGTAAGCATCACGGTGCATGAGTAGAAGTCTTTACCACATTTAAAACTAGTGTAACCACAAAATGAAATGTAACCACAGCTCTATCCATTCCATTAAAATAAAATAAAGTTGGTAGTGTTATTGTTATATTGAAATATTGTGTATCCAAAATGGGGGGAATATTGAACGGCTGAGAAAAAAAAAAGCAGTGAGAATTTGAAGTGGATTTCAACTTTCTTTTCACCACGCGAATAAAAACATCGATAGAAACAAACGATCACACTAAAGAACAGTCTATTGCACTCTTAAAATAGAAACCGTTCACACAAACAACGGTGTGCCTGAAAGACGAGAATCAATAGGATACGAAGAACGTACTCTCTTAAGAAGATTCTGCACAGCCTGAGATAATTCACGGAGAGAATCATTGGAAGAGAAGGCTTCTTGCATTGCTTCTTCTTCTTTATTCTTATGCTTCACAAATTATAATTTCAAAATGCTTTAAATATTTATACAGCTTATTTAAAAAAATGTAGTGAGAATAGTTTTGAAGGGTATGTGTCCATGTATTGTTGTATTTCGGTTATCGTATACCAACGGTTTAATCTAACCTTAATTTAACCCTTTGTGGTTTAATTCAGTATCACGTGTTTTATCACGAGAATTGAGCTGGTGTGAAACGGCGATTATATAAGTCGTTATAGATCGTTCTCTAAGAAATAGCTGAGTAGAGAGTGAGAGAGAGATTGGACTGGTGGTGACGATTGTAATCAGAACTCAAGTCTTGAGCTGAGTAGTAGATTGCAGATCAAGATCAGCCCCATGAGATATAGCGGCTTCTCCACGTTGGAGAAGTGCGGTGACCCTGGGTAACCAAATTGTGTAGAAAAGGTTCAATATTAGCGAATTGCCTCTGACTACTCTTCCAAGCCTTAATGCTTTTTGCTGGTTGGTTCGGGATCGTGAAACTCTCGCTCGAAAAGTAGGTCTTTTAAACTTTTCATTCTTCTTCAAATTTGTACGTAGCGAATAAGGGGAAGAATAGAAAAGCGCGCTGAATGATCAAATCCCATTTATTCTGATTTTTTAAGTAGGGCCTTTATAATTGAATCTTTAGTTCATCGGAGTGAATCGTATTCCATAAATTGTGTTCTTGCATCTTTCATTCTAAGGTCTACGTTAAAGAATCGGTTAAGATAAAAGCTAGATTCAAATCAAGAAGTTTCACAAATTGGTATCAGAGCTCATGTTTAGCTTTCAGAAGATCTCGATTCAAAAATATAGGGTTAAGGCGTCGGTGAAGATGGCCGGCTCGAAAGTTGATATCGAGAGGTTCGATGGCAATGGGGATTTATCGTTATGGAAGCGAAGGATGTAAGCTTATCTGAGCGTATCGGGATTAAAGGATGTGTTGGTTGCAAAAGACTCTAGCTCCGAGTTGAAGGAAGAAACAACCGACGAAGACGATCAAGATACAAAGAAATGGAAGAAAGCTGAGGAAGAATCAAGACTAGAGCGTTGCGAGAAGGCGATGAATACTATCTTCTTAAATGTAGGTGATCACATTTTAAGGAAGATAGAAAGATGCACAACAGCTGCAGAAACTTGGTCAATGCTTGAGGCTCTCTATATGCCTAAGTCATTGCCAAACAGAGTTCATGCTCAGCTCAAACTTTATGGATTCAAGATGCCAGTACCATCGGTCAATTGACGAAAACATTGATGATTTCTCAAGATAGTTGGTGAGTTGAGACATCTAAGCATAAATGTACCGGAAGAGATACAAGTTGTTCTTCTCTTGAACGCACTACCGTCGAGATACGACCAGCTTAAGGAAACTCTGAATACAACAGAGATGTGATCAAGGTAGGAGATGTGGCAAATTCTGCCAAGTCAAAGGAGAAAGAACTTAAGGGCACTTCGTGTGTGAGGTCAAGCTCAGAGGGTCCACTATGTCGGAGGGAGATCAGAAACAAGAAACTGGTCTAGCAACAAAGTGAAGTTTAATGGAAGGTCACGATCCAAATCTACAGAAAAGAAGAAAATATGCTGGATTTGTGGCAAGGAGGGTCATCACAAGAAGCAATGCTATAAGTGGCTTAAACGTAACAAAGGGAGATTTCAAACTCAAAGCAAGTCATAATATCCACTAGCAAGAGATGATGCTCAAGACCTTGTTGGACTAATAGCATCGGAAGTGAACTTGTCACAGAATCACAACGAAGCAGAAGAATGGGTTTTAGATACTGGTTGTTCTTTCCATATGACTTCAAGGAAGGAGCTAATCATCAGACTAAAAGAGATTACTTCAGGAAAGGTCAGAATGGCGAAAATACCTACACAGAAGTTAAAGGTATCGGATCAGTTCGGTTTATGAATCCAGATGGCACAACATTCCTTCTCCATGATGTAAGGTACATGCCAGGGATAGCAAGAAACCTAATCTCATTGAGTACTCTTGAAGGAAAAGGATGTGAGTTCAGAGGTTCGGGTGGAATCATCAAGATAGTGAAAGGTTGTACTGTGATTATGAGAGGTGAACGTAGAGGAAATGACACTTATATTCTTCAAGGCACAGCTGTGAAGGCGGAAGCGTACAATGCGACAGCTACGGGACAAGATCAAACGGATGAAGAGAAACTAGTAACAACGAGGTTGTGGCACAGCAGGCTAGGGCATGTCGGTCAGAAGGGTAAAGAAGGATGCATTGATAAAACTACAATAACTGATCTCAACTTTTGTGAAGATTGTGTCATTGGCCAAAGCACACAGAGTAAGCTTTGGAACAGCAAAGAACGTCACTAAAGATAAACTTGACTATATTCACTCTGATTTGTGGGGTCTCCCAATGTTCCTAAGAGTCTAGGAAACTGCCAGTATTTCATCTCATTCAAGGATGATTGGTCCATAAAGGTTTGGATCTACTTTCTCAAGACGAAGGATGAAGCATTTGAGAAGTTTTTAGAGTGGAAAAAAATGGTGGAAGTCCAATCAGAAAGTAAAGTCAAGAGGCTGAGGACTGATAACGGTCTTGAATATTGTAACCTAAGGTTAGATCAGTTATGCAAAGATGAAGGATTTGTAAGGCATATAAAGTGTACCTACACTCCGCAGAAGAATGGAGTTGCAGAAAGACTAAACCGCAGCATCATGAATAAAGTGAGAAGTATGCTAAGTGAGAGTGGTCTTGATGTGAGGTTCTGGGCAGAAGCGGCGTCTACATCAGTCTATGTGATCAACAAGTTACCATCGTCAGCTATAGGTTTTAAAATACCAGACTAGAGATGGACATCTGCTGCTCCAGACTTATCAGGCTTAAGAAGATTCGGTTGTGTAGTCTACATCCATTCTGATCTAGGAAAGTTGAGTCAAAGATCAAAGAAAGGGGTATTCACAGGTTATCCTAACAGACTAAAGGGCTACATAGTTTGGTTATTGGATGATGAACGATGTGTGGTCATTCGTAACGTCATATTCAGAGAAGAATTGATGTACAAAGACATCAACAAGACTGAAACAACAGGTAACTCTATTCCTTTAAATCATTCTTTAACTAATAAAGTTTCTAGTTTTGAGCTTGTAGGTGATCAGAAAGAACAGGTTGAAGCGGAAGAAGATGAAAACAGTGAGTTAGCTGATATTACAGAAGAAGCCACGAGCTCTACTAGTCAACAAGACCTGAGTGATTACCAACTGGTAAGAGATAGAGTCAAGAGGCAAGTTAGGCAACCTGCAAAGTTCAAGGACTATCTCGTATATGAAGGTGATGAGAGTGTAACGGGTTTTGCCTATCTAATCTTGGAAGATGCTGGAAGACCTGAACCAACTAGCCATCAAGAAGATTTAGAAGACCTTGATAGTGAGCTATGGACTGGAGCAGAAAAAGAAGAGATGTCATCATTAATCAAGAACAGAACGTGGGTTCTTGTGGACCGAGTGAAAGATCAGAAGCCAATAGGATGTAAAAGTATTTACAAGAGAAAGGCTGGTATTGAAGGGGGTAGAGGATCCGAGGTTTAAAGCAAGATTGGTCACTAAAGGTTATGCACAGAAAGAGGGGATCGATTTTTAGGAAATATTTCTCCAGTAGCGAAGCATGTGTCCATCAGGTTCTTACTGTCATTGGTAGTATACTTCAACATGGAGCTTCAACAGATGGATGTAAAGAAAACATTTATGGGTATTTTGATGAAGATATATATATATGAAGCAGCCTGAAGGGTACATAGATGAAGCTCATCCTGAAAAAGTATGTCTTCTAAAAAGGTCTCTTTATGGGTTCAGGCAGTCACCTCGTCAGTGGAATGCAATATTTAATGAGTTTATCCTGAGTCATGGATTCACAAGGAGTGAGTACGACATTTGTGTTTACTACAAGGAATTTGAAGCCAACAACTACATTTATCTGCTTTGTATGTAGACGACATCCTAATAGCTTCAACAAGTAAGGCACAAGTAGAGGTATTGAAGAAGGTTCTTAGGACAAAATTTGAAATGAAGGACCTAGGGGATGCTAAGAAGATCCTGGGAATGGAGATTGCTCGTAATAGAGAAAGAGGGATTCTAACAGTTTCTCAAGAAGATTATGTATGGAAGGTGTTGAGTAATTACAAAATGGAGAAGGCTAAGAGTGTCTCTACTCCCCTTGGAGCTCATTTCAGGCTAAGTTCCGCTACTAAGTAGGAAATTGCAGAGCAAAATTCATATATGAAGGATGTTCCGTACCAAAATGAAGTAGGGGTCTCTAATGTACTCAATGATAGGTACCATACCTGATCTTGCATATGCAATAGGAATGGTGTGCAGGTTCATGAGTAATCCGATCAAATTTCACTGGCAGACTGTTAAGTGGATCCTCAGATATTTGAGAGGTACTACGAAGATGAAACTTACGTACATGAATGAAGGTTAGTTTGTGGTAAGAGGATATTGCGATGCAGATTATGGATCAGATTTGGATAAGAGAAGATCTATAACAGGGATGGTGTTTACTGTTGGAAGAAATGTGATAAGCTGGAGGTCAAGTCTTCATAAGGTGATTGCTTTGTCTACTACAGAGGCGGAGTACATAGCGTTGTGTGAAGCGTCTAAGGAAGCATTATGGCTCAGAGGATTCATTAATGAGATGGGTTTTGATCAAGATCAAGTAGAGATACATTGTGACTCTCAGAGTGCAATTGCATTGTCAAGGAACCCGGTTCACCATGAGAAGAAAAAGCATGTTGACGTGAATTATATTTTTTTACGGGAACTGGTAATGATAAATTTATCAATGTGGTGAAGATAGCTACACAGTATAACCCAACATAAATTTTCACCAAAGTGCTACCAGTTGGAAAAATGAGAGAGGCACTAAGGTTTCTCAGGATTACTGAGAACTGAGCGGTAAAGCTAAAGAACATGAAAGCGAGTGGGTTTACTCGGGAGATATGAATCTGGATGGGATTATTCAGAAGATAAGAAGCTGGATGAGTTTATACAGGAACAACGAAGAAGCTGAAGAAGTTAGTTTTAGGAGGAGTTGACAAAAGGAGTTTACAAGGGAAGAAGGTGGAATCCACTTGCATCAATACTGGATAAGGAGCAGATTTGAAGGGTATGTGTCCATGTATTATTGTATTTCAGTTATATACCACCGTCTAGTCTAACCTTAATTAAAACCTTTGTGGTTTAATTCAGTATCACCTGTTTTATCACGTGAATTGAGCTGGTGTGAAATAACGATTATATAAGTCGTTATAGCTCGTTCTCTGAGAGATAATTGAGTAGAGAGTGAGAGAGATTGGACTGGTGGTGACGATTGTAATCAGAGCTCAAGTCTTGAGCTGGATTGCTGATCAAGATCAGCCCCAAGAGATATAGCGGCTTCTCCACGTTGGAGAAGTGCGGTGAACATGGGTAACCGAATCCTGTTGTGTTCTTGCATCTTTCATTCTAAGGTCTAGGTTAAAGAATCGGTTAAGATAAAAGCTATATTCATATCAAGAAGTTTCACAAGTTTGACAACTATACCCCTACATGGCTACTTTAGATTCTTGTCAATGTAGATTTCTCATAACCAATGTTTTTAAAACGAGACCGACCCAATCGCTGGACCGCGTTCGACCATGAACCTGTTACAAAACCGGGTTGGGACTATAATTGGTTCAACCATGAACAGGTCACGTAACCATATTGGATCTCAAAATTATTAAACTGATAAAAACCATTAAACTATCAAAAATCTATAAACCATCCATATAAACATAAAACTAGTTTATATTGATAATGTTTTATGTTTTAAATTCATTTATGTTTTAGTTATGTATCATATTTACTAATATTACTTTTCAATTCATACACTAAATATATATTAAACCAGGTTTAACCCGATCGAACCATATTGAAACGTGACCCATATATAATTCGGTTCACATTCCGGTCCGGTTTTAAAACACTGCTCAAAAACCTCCACACTAACGGGTAGTCATGGGCATTCGTTTATCGGTTGATTCCGGTTTCTTTCTTCGGTTCTTTGGTTCTAGATGTTTAGGATCCGTTCATGTATTTAGAAAGTTTGGTTCGATTTTGGTTCTTTGTTCGGTTCGGGTAACAAAGTAGAGAACCACTTATATCCGAAGTAATTTTGGATCCCATTCGATTCCAGTTTATAGGGTAATTCTGGTTAAAAGCCAAAAAATCGAGTTTTCGGATTAAACATTAGATATTTGCAAGTTTTCAGATGAAATTTTAAATAATCAAGGTAATTTAATATTTTGGATAAAATTTATTTTAGTAATTCAAATTTTGGGTATTTGGACTTATAAATTATATATATATATATTATTTAATGATTTTAAAACTAATATAGTTAATATTTATAAATATATAAACTATATTATAGAAAATCGGGTACATGTTCGTTTCTAGGTTCGGTTTCGGTTCAGTCCCGATTTTTTAATTCGTAAGATATATGATCCACTTGTGTAATTGATAATATCTAAACCCGAAATGAACCTCGTTTTTTTATTTGGTTCTGTTTGGTTCTTCAGTTCCGGGTAAATGTGTCGAAATCTACTCACAGGTATGGGCTTATAATACGAGCCCATGAATACCATCATAGCACCCTTATTGATGAGCTCTTATAAGGGTTTCTCTCTAAAAAAATATAATTATTTTTTTTTAATCACAATCATAATTTGGAGGCGATACTTTAAGATACTTTCATCCACACTTAAAAACTCACAAAATCACTTGTCAGCCTATAATTGAGACCCTCTTAAAAAAAATTTGACACCTAATTATATAAATAATTTTTTTTAAAATATGAATATATTCTTATTTATATATCCAATTTAAGAACTTTACCATTAATGATGCTCTGATCAGTTTCATTTATGTTCTTTTCGATCGGTGTGAAATTCAGAATCGTTACGTAGTTTCTACTTCATGCAAAGAAACGACAGACATGTTACCTCTCCGACGATAACCCCTCTCTCCCAACGGCTTATTTAGAACCACTGGTTGAGGTTGGCTTGCGCTAAGAAACCATTAACAATGGCCGCATTGTTCTCCCTGCCAATCTTCTCTCTCCTCTCCACGAACCGCTTCTCTCTCCTCTCTGTCACTCGAGCTAACTCCTCCGACAGTGGGATAACCTCTCCTACAAGCGTCTCTGTTGGAGTTACTAAGCCCGTATCGGTGATAGTTAAAGAACCTCCATAATCAACACCACCATTCAAGAAAGAAGAGGTCTCTCCTGCGGAAGGTGAAGAGATGAAGACGACAGAGACGCTTATCAAGTTTGAGGATGAGAGACCGTTCTAGAAAGATGGATAAACAGATTGGGATGACGTCATCGTTGCTGGTTTAGAACCTCGAACTTTTTTTGTTTGAGCGCTTGAGTTTATGTAACTGTTAATATACTTATTGGAAAATCCTGGTTCGTCGTATATCGAAAAGCTTATAATAATTGATTTGATTGCATATGTCGCTAAAGTGCGCTCACCTTTTCCGTCACACATTCGTTTATAACTCGAGAGTTAAACGTGCTTGAGCTGAAGTAGTGAAAGGATAGGTGACCTATCGAAAAGTGATTCGTGATATCGTGTCAGTGAGGCCAAAGCACGGGAAAATACCATATGGTAATTGTAGAGACAACAAACAATGATTTCGAGCCTTAAAAAATTATTGCACCGCGCGTAGTATGGAATGGGACCCATGGGCCCAGAAAATGAGTGTGAGAGGCCCATTATCCGTGAGCGGTCAGACCGGTTTGTGGTATATGAAAACTTAAGAGAATTGATTTGATTACCTAAGTTACCAAAGTGCGCTTACCTTTTCCGTCACACATCCTTTTAAAACTCCAAAGTTTAGCATGCTTGAGCTGGAATAGTGAAAGGATGGGTGACATATCTAGAAGTGATTCGCGATACCGTGTCAGTGAGGCTAAACCACATGGAAATGTCATGTGGTGATTGTAGAGTCAGTAAATATGTCTTTCAAGCCTCAGAAAAAATATTGTCTGTTGCACGAAATGGGGTCCACATGCCGAGAAAGCGAACGTGGGAAGCCCATTAGTCGTGGACGATCGGGACGTTACACTTATGTTTTTCTAAAGAGGCCAACATAATAAAGTGGCTTGAAGAGAATCCAGAGACCAGTAGTAACGATGAGCATATGCTTTTCGATACATCGGTAATCCCATGGTGGGCTTGGATGAAGAGATACCACTTACCTAAATATGAGCTCCTCAATGGTTTTAGTTCCTCTGTCTCAAAATATCTATAAGATTATACCCACACAATATCAAGGTATATTAGTCATATGTTACATTATGTTCTAGGTTGTGCTGTGATGATAAGGTTCTTCATGGCTTACTCTGTTGATAGTCTTATTGGAGTAGCACTTGTTGATCAAATGGGGAACTTTCTCTGCAAACAATCTTGTTTGTGGTTGTGTTTGGATTTCTCTTCGTTCGCAAGAATGACGATGTGGATAAGTTGAAGAAGTTTGTATCGACCCAAATTCTAGGGCCCATCAAGGCCAATTTAAACTGCTGAAAATCCTAGGTAATCCCCTATAAATTTCAGCGTTACTTCATTTTTTTATTCAGAAAATTCACTATGTCGAATCTCTGCAGAAACTGAACCGTCAAGGAGATTTGAACCCGACCAGCCACCTTTTCCAAAGTCGAGATCAGACATCTCACCACCGCTAACCGTCGAAGGTAACCATAGAAACAGCCGACACCTTCGTTTAAGTTTGGGCGATTGGTAAATTGATCATAACTCTTTAACCGTGTGGTTTTTCGTGAATCCAAGGCCACCATACGTTGAGACAAGTCCGGGGCTCTGAGATCAGTTTTAGACCGCCGCGCACGCGCCCTCACGCGCGGCCAGAAACTCTGCGCGTGAATCTCACGCGCCGCCGCAGACCACCGGAGCCACTGTGTGTGAAACTCACGCGCCACCATCGCCAACCACCGTTCACCAGAGCCCTCGTCTCAGAACACCGTTCGTCCGCTGCTGGGAAGCCGCCGCCAGGGACTTTTCCGGTAAGCCACTGTCGCCTTTGGTCACCGCTGGTGATCAGTCACGAGTGACTCGGCGACTCAGCTGAGTCAACTCAATGAGTCAAGCCATTTTGGTTTAGCAATTGAATTTGTTGGTTATTGGAAATTGATTTCGGTTAGGATTAAACGAGTTTCAAATTGATTTGAATCTTGTTCAATTGAAATCGAATCCGGTTAAGGAAAATCGGCTGGTCCAATTCGATTTCAATCTGATTAAGGGTTGATCAGGTTGACCTTTGACATGTGGGATGACTTTTTGATCAGATCACCAGTTATCCGTTTTTTTACCGTTCGAAGGGTGTTCTGACTCAATTTTTTCCCCTGATTCCCTGATTTCAGATTTGGAGTCTATTTGAGCAGAAGGAGTCCATAGATACCACTTCTCCACATTGCTAATGTGAGGGTATATTCCATAAATCTCGTACCAGTGTAGAATTCTTCATATACTAGTTTAGATTTCGAAACATGATCCGTCTGTTTGAATTGATTTTGTTTGAGTCATGTTTGGTAGTTAGTTAATTCCTTGTAAACTGCAACTAAGGATCTAGAGGATTCAACTTTGATTGGATTGCATGATGTTAATTGACAATATATAAATATATATATATAGAGAGAGATATTAAGTAGGGACTATGTGGTGGGCGGGGGTTTATGGATGCATGAGCTATCGACGCAGTTATGGTGGGCGGGGGTTTATGGATGCATGAGCTATCGATGCAGATTATGTGGTGCGTGGTGCAGAAACATTTGCATTCAACGAAGATATGGTGGGCGGGGGTACAAAGACAGATTGTACCAGTGACGCAGAGTATGTATATCCTAATGAGGAAATGTGGGGTGTATGGACTAGCTATATGCTATCATCGCATTGGTTGTTTTGTGTGATGCTCTAGGCGTCTTGTTTGTTCATGTTTGAGCCAAACTTCCATAGTGGGAGTTCTATTACTCATGTCAGTGAGACTCGCGAGCAGGAGTGATTCTATCGGACAGGTGCTTTTGAGTTGTTTTCGCCGCTTTATTTCTAGACTTCTATTTTATGATATTATCAATTTCATGCGGATTTTATTTTATATTTTGGAGTTAGGGTGTTTGGATATTATTATTGAGATTTAATAAATGAAGATTTCAGACTGTTTATTTATTTTATTATTTGAAAAACGCGGGTATTACAATTTGGTATCAAAGCAGGTTTTGTCCCGACCCTACCCTGGGACAGCGATTTATGGGACCCCATTTTTATTGGATTTTAGAAGGTTTTCAAAACAATTTGGAGATTTCAAATTTTTAATTAAATAAAACATTTTTGATAATATTGTTCCTTTAACAATCATTGGTACTTGGTTTCAGCAGAAGTTGGTCGTTTTGATTTCTCTTTCAGATGCCGCCATGGAGGAGAGTTGGTCGTCTGCAGACCGCCAGAGCTGCTCGAGAGGCTGGATATGAGCATGTGCCGCCCGCAGTTTCGTAGAATATGGTTTTGCTAGTTGATTAGGATACTTTGAGGCAGATGGTGCAAAATGTGGCTCAACATGCTACTTAGGAGGCAGTCCAGTAGGTAGCCTAAGAGGCCGCTAGGCAGCAGCTCAGGAGGTTGAGAGACAGTTGGCTGCAGCTCAGCAGGAACCACGTGGACCTTAGGTTCAGGTGCAGCATGGTCTGTAGATTCACGTGCAGCAAGCCGCGCCAGTTCAGGTTCATGAGGATCCACAGATTCCAGGTGAGCAACCCCCCGTTTAAAAGGTTCCAAGGGTTTTTTAGGTCCCACCACCACCACCACCACTCCATCTTCCATTGTAGGTTCTCGAGTGTAATGAGGCGCTCCTTAAAGTGATGGAGAGTTTATGTACGTGGATTTGGAGAGATTTAGGGGAACAATAGACCCCACGGTTGCTCATGATTGGAGACATAGGTTGGTGACATATGTGGAGATTATACATTGTCCATTACGGCTCTGCCTTAATATTGTTGTTTTATATTAGCGTGGGGATGCGGCAGCATGGTGGGATGGAGTGCGATCGACACATCAGGGCGAGTTGACATATGAATTTTTCCTCCAAGAATTCGAAAATAAATACTTTCCGAGGGAAGCTTTACACCAGAAGAAGAATGACTATGAGCATTTGAGAAAGGGTACTAGGACTGTCAGGGAGTACGAGCTGGAGTTTAGTCGACTTCACAGGTTTGTTGGTAATAATATGGATGAAGAGGACCTTATCAGGAGGTTCTTAGATGGGATGCGATTTGATCTCTGCGGAAAATGCAGTGTGGTGACTACACTAACTTGGAGGATCTGGTAGAGAAGGTTGTTGTGCAGGAGACATGTATTGATGATGAGCAGAAACTCTCCAAGGTAGCTCCGCCTAAGACGGGGAGGACTCCAGAGCCAGGGAGGACTCTAGAGCCAGAGAGGAGAACATTGGTTCAGTCAGGTGTCTAGTGCTATGGTTTTGGGAAGTTTAGACACATTCACGGGAATTGTTGTGTAGGTCATTTGGTGCCCAGGGTGTAGCACCAGTAGCAGCATCACTAGTAGCAGCAACACCAGCACCGGCAGCTGCAGCATTCACACCAGGAGCTTGTTACACTTGTGGACAGCTAGGCCATTTCTTCATGTATTGTCCGGCTAAGGGGCATGTGGCCAAGCATCCCGTCATCGCTCCACGTGTGTATGCTTTAACAGAGGCCAATGGATCTGAACTACTACGATGTTATTCTTGTGATGGATTAGCTGACACGTCATCGAGTAATGTTGGATTGTCCAAGGGCCAGAGTTCATATTCTTAAATCAGATGGGAGGATTACATTTCAGGGTATTCAAACACACATAGGAGTTTCTATAATCTCCATGTTGCATGCTGAGGAGATATTGGAGAGAGGATCTAAGGGATTTTTAGCCACCATTTCTATGGTTAAAGAAGATGGAAAGCCTGACTTGCAGAATGTTCCAGTGGTTGCAGAATATGAGGATGTATTTGAGGCCTTAAAAGGACCACCGCCAACTAGTGAGGATGCACTTACAATTGAGTTGGAGCAAGGGACAACACCGGTTTCACGAGCTCCATACCGTTTAGCGCCATCAAAGATGGCAGAGTTGAAAAATCAGTTGGAAAAAATATTAGATAAGGGCTTTATCAGACCGATTACTTCACCGTGGGGACCACCAGTATTGTTTTTGAAGAAAAAAAATGGGAGTTTGAGGTTTTGTATAAACTATAGAGGCTTGAACAAGGTGACCATCAAGAATAAGTATCTGCTTCCGTGTATCGATGAGTTGGTGGATCAGTTGCAGGGAGCTTCATGGGTCTCTAAGATCGACTTAGAATCAGGGTATCACCAGATTTCTATAGCTGATGAGGATGTGCGGAAGACAGCTTTTCGTACACGTTATGGGCATTATGAGTTCATGGTGATGTCATTTGGGTTGACGAACGCACCAACAGCGTTTATGAAACTTATGAATGATGTGTTTTGCGAGCACTTGGATAAGTGTGTGATTGTCTTCATCGATGATATCCTGATTTATTCCCGGAGCATAGATGAGCACGCGAGAATTTGTGGATTGTGTTTGGTAAGCTTAAATAGCATCAGTTGTTTGTTGAGTAAGTGTAGTTTCTGGCAAAGAAAGATTGGATTTTTGGGTCACGTGGTTTCCGAGGCATGAGTTTCAGTATATCCATAGAAGATTACTGTGATATCAGACTGGCATACACCTAAGAGTGCTACTGAGATCCCGCAGCTTTCTAGGTTTGACAAGATATTGCAGGAAGTTTGTTAAGATTTTTGCCAGTATCGCAAAGCCGATGACGAAATTAACAGGCAAGGACATCAAGTTTGATTGGACAGATGCTTGTTCGAGGAGTTTCACCGAGTTGAAGCGACAGTTGACGAAAACGCAAGTTTTGGTACTCCCTAGACCTGGGATACCATATGAGGTTTATCCGGATGCATCAGGTACTGGTTTGGGATGTGTATTGATGCATGAGGTCATGTCATTGCGTATGCGTCACGTCAGTTGAGACCTCACGAGGCTAATTACCCTACTCACGATTTGGAGTTAGCATCAGTTGTATTTGCGCTGGAAATTTGGAGGTCCTATTTGTATGGAGAAAAGATGCAGATTCTCACATACCACCAAAGTCTGAAGTATATTTTTACTCAGACGGACCTGAATTTGAGGCAGGGTATGTTGATGGAGTTGTTAGCAGATTACAACTTGGATATCACTTATCATCCGGATAAGGCCAATCAGGTGGCAGATGCCTTAAGCAGACGGAGGAGAGATGTTTCAGAACCAAGGAGGTTCAGGAACTTATTGGGACACTTGCTAGTCTCAAATTGTGTGCAGTTACTGCTGAGGGAGAGACAGTTGGTCTTGAGGCCTTAGAGCAGGCATATTTATTGTGGAGGATACGCAAAGCTCAGGATAGTGACAAGTGATGTTAATTGATGATATATATATATATATATATATATATATAATTAAGGAATATGTGGTGGGCGGGGGTTCAGCGATGCCTGAGCTATCGACGCAGATACGGTGGGCGGGGGTTCAAAGACGTCTAGACTATCAACGCAGATTGTGTGGTGTGTGGTGCAGAGACGTTTGCATTCGACGCAGATATGGTGGGTGGGGTACAGAGACAGACTTTACAAGCGACGCAGAGTATGTATATCATTATGAGGAAATGCGGGGTGTATGGACTAGTTATATGCTATCATTGCATTTTTTGTTTTGTGTGATGATCTAGGCATTGTGTTTGTTCATGTTGGAGTTAAAATTCCATAGTGGGAGTTCTATTACTCATGTCAGTGAGACTCGCGAGCAGGAGTAATTCTATCGGACATGTGCTTTTGAGTTGTTTTCGCCGCTTTATTTCTAGACTTCTATTTATGATATTATCAATTTTATGCGGACTTTATTTTATATTTTGGAGTTATGGTGTTTAGATATTATTGTTGAAATTTAATAAATGGAGATTTCAGACTGTTTAGTTATTTTATTATTATTTTATTATTTGAAAAACGCGGGTATTACAATTTGGTATCAAAGCAGGTTTTGTCCCGGCCCTACCCCGGGACAGCGATTCATGGGCGTTGTTTGTTTTGTGTTATGCTCTAGGCGTCGTGTTTGTTCATGTTAGAGCTAAAATTCCTTAATGGGAGTTCTATTACTCATGTTAGTGGTTTGCGTGTCTAGCATCTCATACCTCACTGAGTTACTTCCATGTTACTCATCCCTCTTTCTTCCCCCCCCTCCTTTCAGGTGAGACTCGCGAGCATGAGTGATTCTATCGGACTAGTTTTTAAGTTGTTTTCGTCCCTTTATTTCCAGACTTCTATTTTATGATATTATCGACTTTATGCGTATTTTATTTTATCTTTTGGAGTTATGGTGTTTGGAGATTATTTTTGAGAATTTAATAAATGAAGATTTTAGACTGTTTATTTATTTTATTATTTTGAAAACACTAATATTACAAAAGTTTTCGTTGAGATGACGTTATATGATAAACAATGGCAAGCAGACTGAGGAAAGCTTTCCGCAAGATTCACCCTCGTCTCGTTAGAGAGCTTGAGAAGAAGTTTAGTGGAAAGGATGTTATTTTTGTCGCTACGAGAAGGATCATGCGTCCTCCCAAGAAGAGTGCTGCTGTTCAGAGGCCACGCAATAGAACTCTAACCTCTGTTCATGAAGCAATGCTAGAGAATGTTGCTTACCCTGTTGAGATTGTGGAATACTCGTTACTGTCTTGATGGTTCCTCAAGTTCATGAAGGTGTATTTGGAAGCCAAGGTTACAAATAACAAGCATCTAACGAAATTTTTATATCAGTCTAGAAACCCTATTACATGAGCTATAGTGACTTCTTAATGGATCCTAAGTTTGGCTTGTATGTAGGCTTCAAGTGAAACGTACAACAAAGATTCTTGCTTTCTCAAGAAACAAAAAAAACAAGATTCTTGATTTTTTTTGTTATATGATGTTTTAATTAGTCATAAAAAGAAGACTTTTATAAGAAGAATACTTTAAAATATACCTTAAAAAGTTTTTGTCACCAAAATAGATTTCAATAAAAAAATAATCAAAATAGATTGTATTAAATGGCGTAAATATACATTTATACCCCTTGGGTTAATTAATTTAAATTTGGGTTTAGAGTTATGTGGTAGGGTTTGGGAGGTGAAGGTTAAAATTATATATATATATATATATATATATATATATATATATATATTAAAATTGTCAAAATAGAAAGTGTATTTTGAACATTTTTCTTTTAAAAATCTATATTTGTGAAATAAGCTTAAAAATATCTATTTAAAAGATTTGTTCTTGGAAATTTTCTAATATGAACAGAGTTTAAGGTGTTTTTCAGTATATTGTTTATATTCATGTGTATGCCTTCGTTTTTGCGACTCAGCACCAAAAGCTTAATTCAACATAGAGAAAATTTAAAAATTTGTTGTTGCTTGGCTCATGAACTCATATTTATTAGGGACAAACTTTTTCACGTCAAAAATTGGAAGGAACTAACTAGTATATAAGATTAATTGGTCAATTTAGTTTAATGTTAGGTTGAAAGTTCATATAAGTTAACAATATTACAATCGACTCGTTTATTTTTCTTGACACTGCTATATTTTTAACGTTTCTATTTTATATTTCTATGGAAAATATTTATCCTCAGCAAACACAAAAGAACATTAGAGCATCATTAGAACAATGACATGTTAACATAGTATTGTGGTGGTCTAGTGGTTTCCACTAGAGAAAAAGTTGTCTTGTTGGTCCAAGTCAGGGATCGATACCCCTCTAGTGCGAAATTATTAGTTTCACATGTGGCCATGCGGATATGGGCTATTGCTTACGGCCTATTTGAATACTCGGGAAAGGATCTATTCGTGGCATGCACCTCCCACCCGGGAGTTAGATCTGTGTCTTTAATAGATCTGGGTTCTATCCTTTTGAGTCAAAAAAAAAAAAAAAAAAAAGACATGTTCACATAGTCTCTATAAGAGGAGACGCTTCGCTCTTCTTTCTTTCTTTCTCATTTTGACTATTTTTCCTACTTTTTCACTTTTTATAGTTTATGTTATTGAGAGACATGCAAAAAACTTTAGAACAATGGTAACAATACTGCTATTATTGTTTGTTATAAAGTTGTTGTAGTAACCGATTAATTGTAAGTTTGTAACAATAGATTACCAACAAACGAAGGGAAATTTGCCAAAATGAAATAAAAATTCACCATTTTTGTTTATTTAGTATAAAACTTTTTTGTTCCATTTTTGACACAATTACTCTTTCTATTTATCAAACTTAATGAAATAAATAGAGTTTTGAATCAAAAAACTATAAAAAATTAATGAAATATTCATATCTATACAAACTGATATTTTTGGGCTTGTAAAATTTGTTAATTTAATTTTTTAATTATTTTTTAAGAAAGAAAAATTTCATCTTCTACGAAAAATGACATGGTAGAGTTTCATGTTGAAGAAATTATTCTACTGTCTCTAAAACCAAGAATCTACTTTTAAATAGAATGTTAAATATTAAGAATGTAAAATCTACACATTCTAAAGATAGCTACATTTATTCTGAATACAACTCATACTTTTATGAAAATTCTAAATTTCTGCAAATACGAAATCTAGATTGAATTCAAAGGTCTACATATGGTAGAATCTATTTACGGATTAGTTGTATGTTCTCTACAAAGTATAGAAAGTATATTCAACGGATAAGATTAATCATATTTCCAAAAATCCTGTTACAAATTAAAATATTTAAAAATATATTTGTAAATATTTGTACTTTCCTTAAACGTGTATGACCGATTTTTCTTGTCAAAAAAATGATTTCTTAACCTCTTCTTGTTCATCAAACTATGATTTCTGCATATTTTTTCGTTTTTTTCTTGTGTTTTTCACAAACTCTTCTTCTATGGTGTATATCTACACGAAATCTAAACAAAACTCAAAAGTCTACATATGATAAAATTTGTTTACGGATTAGTTGTAAGTTCTCTACGGTGTAGAAAGTACATTCAACGGATAAGATTAACCATATTTCCAAAAACTTTGTTACAAAATATTTTTAAAAATACTTGTAAATATTTGTACTTTCCTTAAACGGGTATGACCGATTTTCTTGTCAAAAAAATTGAACTCTTAACATCTTCTTCTTCATTAAACTATGATTTCTCCATAATTTTTAGTCTTTCTTGTGTTTTTCACAAACTCTTTTTCTATGATGTATATCTATACAACATGTGATATATGGAAAAGAGAAATTGCCTCGTTGAAGTGTTCGTTGAGAGAGAGAGGTTAGGGCTACCAAAGAAAAATTTAGGACTTTTTGTTTGTAATTGTTTTTAATTCAATTTTTCTTTTTTTTATTTAATTAAGTTTAATCAAATAAAATGAGTAATTGTATTTTATTTGATTAAGTGTGATTAATGTAGGACTAATTGTAGTATTATCTAAAATATTATACTATAAGGAAAATTTAATGGTGGTATTATAGTAAAGAGAAATAAGTTGAATTTTTATTCCCTTTTCGCAAATTTGCCAAAAAAAAAAACAATAGTAACAACATTTAGTTGATATGGCTGATCGCTGCTGCTAGGTGCTAGCGAGTTGCAATAGTCTCTCCAAGGTTAACTTTTCTGTTCGTACAGCTACTTAAGCTTTACCGTTTTTTTGTGTTTTAAAAAAAAACTCTTACCGTTTTCTTCCTTGACAACCAATCCCATGCCGGCAAATAAATTTTCTGGTTCTTTAAGTAATTATTTTTTTAAGCAGAGTTCTTTAAAGTAATTCGTATAAAAAAATATTTTTAACCTTTTACGGACGCGTTGCCGACTCGTCCGGGACCATGTCAAAGAGTCAATTCAAGGCAACCATTAAAGTAATTTATTGGATTTCACGAGTACTACAATGAAATTTAAATAATTGGCCGAATTAGAAGACTAGCCATTTTGTTGATAAAATATTAATTTTTAAGTAAATCGTTTATACTTTGGAAATTAAAAAACATTTTACGTACTAATTTCGATTTTGCAAAATTTTCTTCTTTGCCCACCTATAATTTTCTAGTTTATATATTTCTGATGATTTATATTTTATTTTACTTTTGTATATTTCATCTACATATAATTGAAAGACATACTTTGTGTATAACTGAAAACATCAATATATAATCCATGTAAAGTCAGCTTTGGGAACTAATATACTTCCTAAACCATTCTAAAAATGCAACCAGATTTTTTTATTCTTTCTTTAAATATACAGAATAATAAAACTATAACTAATCACATGATAGCTAATTTCATAGACCTATGGAAAAGCGGGGTTCAATCAAAGGTATTAACCATATCATATAAATTATAAGATATTTTATTAATTGTTGATTGTGAAAGACGTGGTCGGTAGTGATTACCTTATTGGCAAGTTTCTCAAATAGGGGTTGTTAATACTGTTTCCGTTTTATTTTAATTATCATTTTAGAGTTGTGCATATACATTAAAAAAAATATTTAATTTAGTATATTATTAAAATAAAAACATTATTATCTATAAACTAACCACGTTTTTTTAGAACATATAGAATTAATAAATTGTACTTAAAATTATAAAAAATACTTATTTTAAAACAAAAATTTTGCTCCAACGATAAATAAACTAAAACAATCATTATTTTCATTAATCTAATTATTCAGTTAAACTTAATAAATTTGATAAATTTAGTCAATTAAAATAGGCATGTGATGTTATAGTGTTCTGAAGGATATAATATGTTTTTGAGATACTTTTCTTTATCTTTATCTTAATTTTTAAAATATTTTATTTTATTTTATTGTTAAAGATATCTATTGTGAATCAAAGGATGGAGATACTCTAAATATGTCAAACTTTGTCAGCCACGTTGCAGACCGATGTAAGATTACACCAACTGGTCTGTGACATTATTTAAATCACAAAATGATGCTTTATAATTTAATTGATTCGAAATAATATAGTGATTTGGCTTCATTAGTAAATAACATATGCTAAAATGAAGAAACTACTTTAACAGATCACACTTAGAGCATGTTAGAGCATCATTAGTGAAATGTATCTATTAAAGAGTTTCTTATCATTATTATGTTAATATTTTAAAGGAATATATTATCTGTTATAATTTTAATTTCAAAAAACAAACTGAAATAATAAAAGAGAGACAACTGGCATGTGGGTCTCTCAAGATTGGAAAAAAATCTTGTTTCTCTCATACTTTCTTTCTCTAATATTATTGTAGGCAAAAGGCTCACTTTTTTTTGCCCATTGCAGATGCTCTCAGAGCACTGACATTGATACAATTTTTAGTAGTCTCTAGATAAAACTAATTAAAAATGAAATAGCAGGATACATTTTCTTTACGAAGGGACGCTGGCCAAAAGTAGAAATACTCTAAATTAACGTGTCATTTTAACATTGAACAAGCTATATTTGTTACAATTAATTTTAATTATATAAGTAAATATTTTAAAGAAATTAATATAACAATCATAAGAAACTCTTTTTGAAAGCATGTCCACTAGCAATGCTTTTAATGCATCTTAAACAATCCTCCTCATTTTGAAGAGGGATCTTCCTTAAAATAAATAGATGAGGGGATGGTATAGTCTTTTAATCTTTTTTATAAAAGTTTATATGTTACAGTTTATTCCTCAGTTTTATTAATAATAAATTATAATCACTAAACTTTAATAAATAAACAATAAGCACATAATATATGATATTGACATAATTAGTAAACAAATTTAGTAATAATACCAAATTATTTAGAATAAAAAGGACATAAATTACATGTAATAGTAAAACACATACAATTCATTCTTAATCAATTTAAGCAGTGAAAATGGTGATTCAAATTCGTCACAACATACTATGGGATCGAGGAAAAGAAAATTTGATGAAGGTAACTTCATCTATGGATAATTTAGTTTCCTCAAATGAAAAAATCTTATATTTTTTGAAAGAAAGTGCATAATCTAAGAAATAAATTATGAGATAGTTCAGTTACACATGCAAAATCAAGCAAAAGTTAGCTCTAAAAATGGAGTAAGAAAATAAAAACTGGTTGGCCAATTTAAACTCCATTGATAATATTAACACTTGCTAGTTTATCCGATCTGGACAAGCAAGAAACAATAAAAAATAACTCAGCAACAACAGTTTGAAAAGACCGCTCCAAATTTATATCGATAAAATTTTAGTGATCTTTGAGGTTCGAGACCAAATTTACCAGAATATTTATCTTGCAATATATGTTTTAATGTGTAATATTTTAGCTTATGTAACTTTTATTTTGATGTAAAACATTACGATTGTAATATAATTTTTAATTTGTGTAAACTTTTGAAATCTATTATTATTGTTGTGTGAAATAATATGTTTCTAGTTTGGTATACAATATTTATGAATATATTATTATTATTTAAATTAACTTTATAAGATCATAATATAATATTTAAGTGCTAATATAATTATCATACTAAAATGCATCATAAAAATAATAAGCACACAACCATTAAACATATAAAATAGAATAACTAAAGTGCAAAAGAAATATTTTTTTAAGGGGTGAATAGTGGCAGCTTCAAATTTGAGGGTGTCATATTCACCTTATTAAAATTTGAGGCGGATGAAGAGACTGTTGAAATGCAAAAATCTCTAAAAAAATAAGGGGATAAGGGGGCTCTTGGAGATTGCCTTTAGACCCATCTCTAACCCCAATTTATTTTTCACTTTTTGCTTCATTTTGAAGAAAGTTTTGCTTATATCATACTTTTTTTTTTGCTTCAAAATGAAGGAGTAAAAATATTGGTTCAATTTGAAGAACTATTGTTCACATCTTCAATTTTAAGACGAATTTTTCAAATTGTAAATCGATTCTTAACTTTACTTATTCATATCTTTCACCAAAATAAATTATATATGTTAATATTATCCAATTTATTTCAAACATTTTGACTACTATTTCATCTAATTAATATGTTTAATATTATCATCATGAAATTCATCTTAAAAAATTTTAACTCGATTAAAAAGAATCAAAGATAAATAAGCTCATCTCTTACTTTTAAACATTTTTTTAAATCACTTATCGAAAAAAATATGGTCCTTTTTTAACAATGGTGATGTTTGTGTTGTTTACTCATATTATGTAATAATTTTATTATAATGATAAGTTTATTTATATTGAATAATATATTGTGTTGGATTATTATTAAAACAAAATAATTAATTAAAATTAGTAATATGCTTTAATAATTAATGATAACTAGAGATGGAAATATACTTAAATATTTCTTTTAGAAGAAAAAAAATGAAGAAAACGAATGTTGCTTCATTTTTTCTTCATTTGAAAAAAAAAATGAAATTTTAAAGATAAAAATGAAACCAACTATTGGAGATGCTCTTAGGAGACTTCACAATTATGTAGAGTGATATGACGGTTTCAAATTATTATCACCTAAGGGCATCTACAACCTGCACTACTGTTAAAATCACATTTTTAGTATAGTGTTAACATTAAAAAAAAAAAATTCTCATACCACAATACCAAACTTTAATTTAAAACTATTTTAAATTATTATACTATTAAATTACAACTTTTGTTATTATATAATATTTGTCTGTCGTTGGTGTTCATTAGAGGTGGAGGCTCCACTCCTACATTTTCTTCCCAACATCCTTTCTCTTTTGCTTTTTTTTTGTCATCAACTTAACACAGACTCAATTAAGACTCTGTGAACTAAACTGAAAATTGAGTCCATATGAACGGCAAGGGACGACTGTTTCCGAGCATTGCGTGCAAGATCGTTCACCTTGGTATTTTGCGTTTGTGAGACATGTATGAAATCGATATGAATGAAAGTCTCCTCGAGGATCTGAATGTTTTCCAAGATGATACAAAAACAAGTCACTCTCTTGTTTCACAACCATCTTCACCAACTGAGAACAATATGTTGTTTTAGATATGTTGTTTGGTGTGTTTCTGATTTTTGTATGTAACCTAGTAATCTATTTTCACCGGAGCACTTGTTTGTCACTATTATGATTCCACTTGGGCGTTGATACAATTTTAATAGAATTAATTTGAAAATAAAAAAAATATATAAATAAATTATTTAGTACATATAGTATTTATTATAAATATTTGTTTTATTATTTTATATATATAATATTTATTTTATTAATATAATAAGTGAATAGTGTTTAGTGTGATGAATAATGGTTTAGTGTGGTGAATAGTATCACACCAAATTTTGTGTAACATTATAGGGAGTAAGTGAAAAACAAATGTAAGAGAAAAATTAAAGCTAAGATAAAACTTTTACTCCACAAGAGAGAAGTAAAATTTTGGCAAGAAACTCACAAACGAACAAATAGTGTTGTACTAAATTAGAGTAATTTTTAGTATTGGGTTAGAAATGTTTTGTATCTAAATCAAATTAAAACAAAGTTTTTGAGTTGAGTTGGAGATGAAAATGGCCTATATATCACGAGGGTGAATGGTTGGATTGTACATCCTTCTTTTGCTTTTATTTTTTATTAACAGCCCTTTGAAATTCCCAACATGTCAAAAAAAAAACTCTAAAACCTTATTTACTAAAACAATGAGGTGATTGTATTTAGCTTTAATTTATATCCAAAACCATAAAAGTCACCAATCATGATATTTAACTTTTAAAATTAAATCCAAAAAATAAAAACAATGTTGTAGCCTTCTTTTTTAAAGTATCATTCAATACGTTGTACGAAAAATATTTGTTCTAGGAATATTTTATTCTCTTTCTCAATTAATTCTTACAACTACATTATATACAACTAAATTAAAAATTCTACAGTACTATTTCTATGATTATAATCCAATCAATCACCCACAATATTTTAGGTGATGTAGAAAAAAAATTATTTTTAGAAATATATTTAAAGCTACAATAGATCATTCTACAAACTAAATTTTGCATCACATTTTTAATGCTACATCCTCATCAAGGTTCTAAAAACTAAACATTAAACGGTTATGAACCATGTTGTTTTGCACCAACTGATTAAAAAAGTCTGGCTTTTTTTAAATATTAATTTTTCATAATTATTCTGTTGAAATTTAAGATTTGTTATATTCGAGTGAAAATTAAAGAATAACAGAGCAAAAAGACTAATAATCATGAAAAAAATCAAAACGAGAAAGAAATGGATTTCAGATCGACAGATTTAAGGAAGAAGATGAGAACTGTTTTGTCAATTTAACATATTAATAGCATATAATAAAAGTATATAACATTAATCTTTGATTAATTTCTGATTTTGTTTTAATTTGTTATGTCCGTACCAGTCGCCCGTGTTACATCTAATGCGATCTGAAATGAGTCCCAATTAAATTTTTTATCACTTATGTGTTTTGTGTCTAAAAGTCAAACAAATTATTAATTTTGAGATTTTCAAAAGAAAATAAAAAGCAATATTAGTTTTTTATCAAAAATATTTAATAAAATTTCAATAAATAAAATTTTGGTGTCAGAATTAGTTTTGTTTGTCTTAAGTGGGATTTTTTTTGTTTGGTTTTGAAAATAATATTATATTATATTCTAACAAATGAAAATTTGGAACCGATTTAAATTGCTAATTCAAGTATCATTTATAAAACAATAACAATTGGTGTTGGAGATGGGTTTAGCACGAGCCCATTAAGAGTTAAGCCCAAAATCAGGCCATGACCTGCTAAGACAATAAATGGTGATTTCGCTAGAAGACAAAAGTATTTTACTATAAAGGAATGTGTCAGACCTATTGAGAGGACAGTTAGAAACGTACAGAAACGTACAGAAAAAGGAGAACATCGCCTCTTCAATCACCACCAAAGTCTTAGACGACCTCGGGCACTAGACGAGCTCGTCTTAGACGACTAAAGACCAAATTACGAAAAAATACTTGTTTAGACTATTTGTTTAGACGAGCAACTTTAGTTCTTATAATTGACCGAGCTTGTTTATTCTTGATCATTAATACGAAAATCTCAACACTTTACATCTTTTTATAATATTACATCATGAACCGAGATATGGATTCAACAATTGGCACCCACCGTGGGACAGGGGATTCTTCTTTACTTCAAGACAGCTCGGCGATCACAGAACCCTCAGCGCAATCGAATACCTTGACTTCTGCAATCACCGCCAATCCGGGAGTGACGAGCATGCCAACCAGCTGACAACCGTTTACGGTGACGACCTTGGGCCAACCAGCAGCGGTGACGACCTCAGGCCAGCCAGCAGCAGTGACGACCTCGGGCCAACCAGCAGCGGTGATGACCTCGGGCCAACCAGCAGCAGTGACGACCTCGGGCCAACCATCCAACAACGTCATGTATACAGCCGACGACCTCGGGCATCCCGGCAGACAACACGACGCATGTGGCAGCTCTTATGCAGCCAACCAACAGAACAACGCTGGCAATGACAGCTTCCGTCACAACCATCCAACACCTGCAGCCAATGACAACTACTCTAACCAGCCGAACATCTCCAATGATCTTCCAGACTCTCCTTGGAAGGGATCGATGAAGTAGCCCGTGGAACTGCTTCTCGTTGGACGACCTTGCACATTCCCAACTCACGTGCAATAATCACATCAATGAGCTCCAGTCCGTTGAAACCGGTGTATCTAGGTCACGACATGTTGATATCACCCCACGACTTCAAGGTGTTCTCTTTGATGACATGCCAACACCTATCACAGGACCAGCACATCAGCGCCAAGTTAACATCAACGACCTACCAGCACCGACCACTGGACCAGAACCAGGACAGCAGCCGCCAAGTATACATCAGCGACCTGCCAGCACAGACCACTGGACCAGAACCAGGACAACATCGCCAAGTATACATCAGCGACCTGCCAGCACAGACAACAAGACAACAACACAGCAAGCGTCAAGTTTCAATCAACGACATGCAGACACCGATAACCAACCCCAGACACAGCGCCCCAGATCAGCATGTCCAAATCTTCAACTGTCCACAAAACACCAACATCGAGATCCAACACAGAGACCGAAGCAATTGAAGAGATGAAGGCTCAACTTCAATACATGACTTCCAAGGTCCACCAGGAAACCAGCACAGCACCAGAGATCGATCGTGTACTTCGCGAAACCCAAAATACGCCATTCTCGCCTCGTCTCCTCAGCATCCCTGTTCGGCCACCCAGGAAAAATTAAAGCTTCCTCACTTACAACGGAACGTCGGACCTAAGAGAGTACCTCACGCCTTCAGCATCGCAATGGAAAAAGCAAAATTTTCACCAGAGGAACGGGATGGCCGGTCTCTGCCAACTGTTTGTGGAAAATTTGAGTGGACTTGCTCTTGGTTGGTTCTCACGACTAGAGGCCAATTCCATCGACAATTACAATCAACTCTCAACAGCCTTCCTAAAGCATTACTCCATGTTTATACAGCATAGCGCATCTAACGCCGACCTTATGGACATTAGCGCAAGGACCCACAGAGACGCTTCGTCGTTCATTAAAAAATTTCGAGCCATCTTATCTCGCATCACTGTACTCGACGAGGCAGCGATTCTGGCGCTGCAGAACGGTCTCTGGCATGATCATCATTTCAAAAAGAGCTCCTCAAAAATAAAGCACAATCCTTGGAAGACGCACTCCACCGAGCAGTGACCTTCATCGAACTCGAAGAAGACAAGGCCGCGTTCGCCAAAAATATGCAACCATTAAAAAATCATCTTCAAAAGAAAAGGAGTTAGATGAAGCACCACGAGCCCTCGGCAACACTACGATAGAGCGTGCAAAGACAGCAGGAACAAAAAGCTGGAACCTATCAAAATCAGCAATCAAACCGCTAATCGCCCCGCCAGCAAACAAAGCTCGTGACAATCGTGGCTCAGATGACACTCGGACGTATTGCAGCTAACCACAAGTCAACAATCACAACACAGACGAATGCCGCACTTGCACGGAAATGTTGTTAAACCAATACCGCGTGATCGAGACTCGTCATCCAAAGAGCAATCAATCGACAAAGCACCAAAAAACGAAGGTGAACGTTTAGGAATGTCCAAGAGGAGCGCAAACGCCAGCAAAGACAAAAAACGTCCTAACGAGCAGAACAAACGTAGACCCAAAAACTCCAAGCGAGCACGCGACGACTGGAACAACGAACAAGGACGCAGAACGAACACCCACCACCGCGCCGCATCACCAACGTAATCATGGGAGGTCTCCAAACTTGCAAAGATTCAGTTCGATCAATCAAAGAGTATGAGCGCAAGACACTCACCTCACAAAAATGGGGAAGCAGCAGCGTCAAGGATCAAAACAGACAAAAAATATGAGATCAGTTTCACAGAAGATGATACCAAGGGTTCTTGACAAACCACATAACGATCCTCTCGTCGTCGAACTCAAGATCGATGATTGCGAAGTGACACGCCGTGCTGATTGACACTAGAAGTTTTGGTTGACTTAATCTTCTCAAAAACACTCCAGCGCATGGACATTAAGGATTACGAGCTCAAACCATGCAAAAGGCAACTCATGAGTTTCGCAAGGGATACAAAAATGACAACTGGAACAGTCAAACTCCCAATCTACGTAGCAGGGATCACCAAATCGTCAAGTTCGTGGTCATAGAAAGCCCCGCCATTTACAACGCCATACTCGGAACTCCATGGATTCACTCAATGAAAGCAATCCCGTCAACATACCATCATTGCATCAAGTTTCCAACACCATCAGGGATCTACACCCTCAAGGGAAATCAACGGCTATCTCGAACATGCTTCATCACCGAGCATAAGTTAAGAAAATCCGCAAGGACATGCCTGATAACTAAGCAAAGCGACGAACATGTCATAGAAGACAACCATACACGCGAGCTTGTCATACAAGTCAACATTGATATGCGAGACCCAACAAGATGTGTCGAAATTGGGGTAGACCTTAATGAAGATCTAAAGGAGCAACTTATCATTTTCCTTCAATCCAACGCTTCAACTTTCGCTTGGACAACCGAGGACATGCCAGGCGATCGACCCATCAATCACATGCCATAATCTACATGTCGATTCAATCTACAAGCCGATTAAGCAAAAACGACGGCAAACTTGGCCCAGAACACGCCAAAGCTGTAAACAAGAAGTGGACGCTTGACAAACGCAGGATCCATCACCGAGGTCCGATACCCAGACTGGCTCGCCAACGCCCTCGTCATAAAAAAGAAGAACGGAAAATGGCACGTATGCGTCGATTTCACCGATCTCAACAAGGCATGTCCGAAAGATAGTTTTCCACTTCCCCACATCGATCGCTTGGTTGAAGCAACTGCGGGAAACGAGCTTCTCTTGTTATGGACGTCTTTTCCGGATACAATCAAATTATAAATGCCATCCTGATGACAGAGAAAAGACTTGTGTTCATCACCGACAGAGGTACATATTGTTACAAGGTCATGCCGTTTGGACTCAAGAATGCTGGAGCCACCTATCAACGTCTAGTTAACCGAATGTTCACCGAACAGCTCGGTAACACAATGGAAGTCTACATCAATGACATGCTCGTCAAGTCCCTCGTCGCCAACGATCATATCAAGCACCTCACAACTTGTTTCAATAGCTTAAACGAGTATGGAATGAAGCTTAACCCAACAAAGTGCACTTCGCAGTCACTTCGGGAGAATTTTTGGGATACATCGTCACCAAGCGAGGAATCAACGCAAACGCGGCGAAAAAATCACAGCCATTTGCTGAACTTTCCATCCCCCAAAAACACAAGGAAGTCCAACGATTGACAGGACGCATCGCGCACTTAACAGGTTCATCTCACGATCAACGGACAAATGCCTTCCGTTCTATCAGCTATTGTGAAACAACAAACGTTTTGAGTGGGACTCGAGATGCAAAGACGCGTTCCAGCAGCTGAAAGAATACCTATCAACGCAACCAATTTTAGCAATACTAGAAGACGGAGAAATTTGTACCTATACATATCTGTCTCTGCGTCTGCAGTGAGCAGCGTGCTAGTTCGTGAGGACGTGGGGAGCCAACGCGCAATTTCTACACCAGCAAAATCTTTCGACGACGCCGAAACACGTACTCTCCCCTTGAGAAACTTGCCGCTCGCTGTAGTGGTCGCAGCTCGCAAACTCAGACCATACTTTCAATCTCACACCATCCATGTGCTGACCAACCATCCACTCCGTTTGATACTCCACAGCCAAATCAATCAGGAAGAATGGCCAAATGGGCGGTAGAGCTGAGCGAATACGACATCGAGTTCAAAAGCCGAACAAGTGCAAAAGTCCTCAGGTGTTAGTAGATTTTCTTACCGAATTGCCTCGAACTCAAGACAAAGATGAGCTCGACACCAAAAACTGGTGCCTCTACGTCGACGGCTCGTCTTCAACGAAACGGATCAGGAGTTGGCATACGACTTATATCTCCCACAAGTGAAATCATCGAACAGTCTTTTCGCCTGATTTTCTAGCTTCAAACAATGAAGCCGAGTACGAAGCTCTGATCGCCGGTCTGCGCCTCGCAAAGCTGTCGGAGCAAACAAGATAGAAACATTTTGCGACTCACAGCTCGTCGTCGCCAACAGTTTAGCGGGGAATATGAAACAAGAAATGACTGAATGAACGCTTACCTGCAAGTTATCCATAAACCTCCCAAGAGTTCACAATTTCACTCTTACCAGATACCACGAAGCGACAACTCCTCTGCGATGCCTTGCTGCTCTAGCATCAACGTCCGACCTTCGCTCAGAAGAATATCCCGTGCGAAAGCATCGACAAACCAAGCCATAGAATTGGCGATGGGCGTTCACATCATCGAC
>CAJHQP010003913.1:0-61109 GCA_905132765.1 Moricandia arvensis | reverse complement strand
CGAATCTAGGACGTATCAAGGTGTGAACAAGATTTGATAAGTCCACCAAACTTATTAGACATGGTTTTGCATCCGCCTAACAGCCTAGTTCAAAAGAGTCTATTCTGGCACAAAACCTACTCTCGTAGTCGTCCATGTCCTAATTTCGAGATCCTAGTTAGCTACTTTAGAATGCAAGCATTAAGCACAACTTAATTGATGGATATTAACTTAACTAGAAATCCTACTTTTGGGCTAATCCATGATTGCTATCATGCAACCCTAATTCTAGTTGATGACTACTAAGACATAATCAAAGAAAGAACAATATTCTGAATATATTGCATAGATAAAATACTGGGTTCCATTACAAATCTCCCTAAGGATTTATGAATCTTCCTCCCTAAAAACCTAGAACTATAAAGCTTTGTAAGTTATTTTTTATCCTTGCTTACGTTTGTACTTGTACACTCTGCATGCTTTCAATACATAAATATAAATATAAAAACCCTAAAACTATGTCAAAACTCGTCTAGTGCATTCTCATCATTTGTTTTCTAAACTTGGGCTTTTCAATCGGCTGTCTACGAATTGGATATCGATCGATGGCATGTGTGCAGCATCGATCGACCTTGGTATTTCATCATTGGTCTACTCTAAGGTTGTGTCGTCGATCGGTGACAACCTTCTACTTCCACTCTTCAAATAGTCAGCTACGACTTCTTCTCTTCTGAATGCTCCAAAAGCTCCAAGTATCTCCATATATCCCCAAAACGTTCGTGGACCTGTAAATACTCTAAAACATATCCTAGACACACATATGAGACCCTAAATAGAGCCTAGAACATGTTCCAAAACTGGTAATAAATAAGCTATATCATCACTTTTGCAGAAGTAGAAGCAATAGAGCCTGGAGATGATGAGATTGAAGAATAAGATGTGAAATACGTTGATGGGAATGGTTTCCAGAGACAAGGGAATCCATGTTTCAACAAGAACTCTTATGGGAATGGTCAAAGGAGTAGCTTTACTCAGGGTTCACAACGAAAACCCTTCAACAACAATAGAACTTATGGATCTTCTTACTACCAGAATCCTCCTCTAGAGACTCAAAAAAGCAAGATTGAAGCAATGGTTGACAGAGTTTTAGAGGGACAGCAGAAGATCACTTTGGATTTCAATGGAAAGATAGATGGGCTGTACCTCAACCTCAACACCAAGTTCGAAAATTTCAACACCGATGTGAAGAAGCTGGAGAATCAAGTGCTGCAAACAAGTGAAACCATTGGGAGGCATAAAAGCCTGATCTAGGAGAAGATAGAGGCTGGAAAGAAGCACCATGTCAATGCATTGATTAATGATGATTTTTTCAGGAAGTTGAGAGGGAACGGCTCCAAGAAAGAGATTTTCGTGTGGAAAGTTCGATGTCATTTGGCAGTTCGCACTGGCGTCGATCGACACCAAGAAATGAGCATCGATTGACGGCGAATCCTACGCATCAGTAGCTTTGTGTGAATTGACTAACGTTGATCGACATCTACCCAAGACAAATGAATGACATAGAGATAGAGGAATCGACCGACAATGCGACCTGAGAATCAATCGACACATGAGAAAGCCGATTTGACTGCCAAGCATCAATGCGAGTTTGATTGTGCGTCCAACCACAACGGTTTCAGAAAAGTATACTGACACATCTGAAAGTATGGATCTTGATATAGAAGATGAGGGACGCTCGAAGAGGAAGCAAAAGATCCCAAAACATCTACGCAGAGAGGCCAATGAAAAAAGATGGATAGTTTTACCAAAAGAGCTTACAAAATTCCTTTAGATACTTTTTTGATGAAGCGTATTATACTCACAGGTTGTGGATGTTTTCAGGGACAAAAGAGCGACAAACGATGATATAGAGGTCACGTTCAATCGTCTCAGAGAAAAGATGAAATAGAGAACCTGTCTGAAGAAGAAAAGTGATCCTGGGAAGTTCGTGGTTCTATGCTTTATCAAGGGCAACGAATACCCCAATGCCCTCTGTGATACTTGATCATCACTGAGCATTATGCGAAAACTATCGCAGAAGAGCTGAACCTGAAAGTTGAACCCTCCAATGATTCCTTAACATTTGTAGAGTGCTCAAAAGTGAACTCAGGAGGGATGGTAAAAGATGTTCCAGTGCAGATTAACAACACCCTAGTTCCAGTAGACTTCCACATGATGGACATCAGGATAAATTGGAACTCTGCACTACTACTTGGGAGAGCATTCATGGCTACCATGGGAGCTATCAGCGATATGAAACTAAAAAGGTTGTATCTATCACTAATTGGTCTAAATATTTTCTATGAACCTCTCAAGAATAAGAACAAGGCTAGTCTGATTGAATTGTGTGATGATGCAGAACTTGTGGCCACATGCTTCTGCGATTATGACTTCAATGAAGAGTCGGAAGATGGAGCATCGATCGATGCGCTTGCAGTTCAGCAATCGATCGACACCCACCCTTTGTTATTGATCGACAACCATCATCCAGAACCGATCAATGACTGCCACGCTGATGGTAGTTATAACACAACCTACCCAGAGTAAGAGGAACACTACATAGAAGAAGAGATGATCGAGTACCGTGGTATTGCTATGGAAGAGGCTGTTGTTTTTCATATTTACCATCGACATCAATCAACGGTAACCTTATGCGATCGATCGATACTGAGCTAGAAGCAGCATCCGAAGTAGCTTTAGCGGCCGAACGCGAGAAAGAATATAGTTATCTACAACCAGACGCGTTCAGTATCATGAGAGATCTAGATGGTCACATAAGAGCTATGGATGGTAGACTACTAAATTCACGAGGGAAGATATAGCAGATATTCTTGCCATGGCTAATGGAGCTGGAAACCTTTTCATGCAACCGTCTAGTTATCGAGCATCAATCGACGGTCACCATACACCATCGATCGACACATGTCCAATATGCAAAGGATACGATGCAGATTACAGAGAGGAAGAGCAGATTGAATATCACGGCCTAGCATCAGAAGACGCTGGCTGGGTGGTGAACGCGAGAGTGGATAATCAAGAATCACTCACCGGTTAATCCTTCCCATTGAACAACATCAGACGCGAACCAGTACATGAACCAGAAGATACATATATTGGTAATCTTAGACCGGATGAGTTTGGAATTTTCAGAGACCCAGAGGGACATGCACAAGCTCTTCATGGGAGAACTCTACATTTATCCAAGGAGGATGTAGCAGATGCCTTTATTATGGCTAATGGTTCCAGTACTATATATGGACAGCAGAAGCAGCCATCGATCGATGCGCATCTTACAGCGTCACTAGACAATTAGGAGCATAAGAATGAGATGATCCGTAATGATCGATACACTTTCAAGCATCCATCGATCGACGAAACCCACCGAGTATCGATCAACAAACCCTTTTCCAGAGGTACAAAAATTTTGTCCTTCCAATGCCTACAACTTACCACCATCGATCGTCTGGCGTTTCGAGCAAGGTATGAGAGGTTTTGATACTGAGGGCAACAGAATTTTCCGCTGGGAATAGAAAATGAGTATGGAATCTACAGAGATGATAATGTAATGCATGAGTTACAGACGGAAGAGTAGTGAATGTGCAAGTTGAAGACATCAGAGCAGTTCTAGAGAGAGCTAATTTGTTTGAGTAGAGCTACATATGTTTACCAGATCATGCATCAAAGATCACTATGTCTAGAAAGACTCAAAGGACGTACACCAGAGAGGAGATTGATGATATTGTGCATGAGATCTACATAGTTCAAGAGATGTCACTGGATGATTTCTACAAGAGGTTGGATGATGTCTACTATCCTATAGACAATTGCCTCAACGGTTTGACTACATGCATGGATGAGATGAAGCAAGATTTGGATAATGTTCAGAGACAGCATGGGGCAGACGAACTGGCATCGAGCGGCAACATAAGGCCATCGATCCACACTGAAGACAACGAACAGAAGACGGCAGCAGAAATACAATTGGAAGATAGGTTCGATGAGATTGTTTTTTCTCAGCGCCTAATGAAGGAAGATATTTCTCAGCAATTAGAAGACTTATCAGAGATTACAACTGCCATATTTAGAATGCCACAACGCAATATTGAGAAACTACAAGAAGGAATGCATCCAATGGAGTTTGCTAGAGCAGTTATAAGGAATGAGAAAACCAGAGGAGATGAAGCAATTATGAGCTCCATTAGTACATGGTTTCAGAAGAGCAAAGAAGATGTAGACGCTTGTTTTCAAGTGTAGATCCATCTCTATACTAGTCTAAAAGTTCACAACGTCGAGCTTAAGGCTATAACTAAGAGCTGAGTGGGAGGAAACCCACTATTTAGTAAGCTTTAATTTCGTTTTTATTTATGTTACTATTTATTTTGAGATTTACTTTGTTTTATTGACAGTTTGAGTCCACCATCGATCGGCACCATAGAGGCACGATCAGTCGACATTGGATCCCGACCATCGATCGACCACACACGCCTACCATCGATCGATACTCTTTTACAGAGTATGGTATCGAGTTTTCTACTTACACTATTTACTTAAGATTTAATTTTTTCCAATCAATCCGGGACAGATTACACTTGGGACAATAAAATTTAAGTCTGGGGGAGGTTCACTGATGCTATTTAGTTTTTTGAGCTTTATTTACTATATATATAAGTTTTTCAAAAAGTTTAATTGAGTCAATAAGGGGAATATGATCAAGATTTATTATTGACTAACCACACTTTAGGATCTACCTAATAGCTTAAAAGATTGAGATGACTTCCCGAGATGCAGAGGGGTAGGTACATTACGTATGACCCCACTATTCTGATTCGAAGGAACTATCACACATTGTTGGAAGCGAGGGGTAAGTACATTAATGATGACCCCACTATTCCCCTACAATTTTGGCCAAAAAAGCAAAAGGAAAAAAAAGAAAAAAAGAAAAGAAAAAGAAGAAGAAAATCGAAAATGAGATGACACGATGGATTCTATCAGCATCATTGTCCATTCAGTTTGAGATCTAGAAAGATTTAGAGAGAAAAGGGGGAAGAAAGGAAGCAGAGAAGACTTTGTGCCTAGTTGTTCAAATACTTGCAGAGGTAGAGTCCATGTGTTCTTTGATTGATATTCCCAAGGTAAAGCGTACACCTTTATTTTATGAAAAGAAATGAAATAAGTAGAGGGGTGAGTCAGACTAGTATTTGCTAAGTTGTTGGTAGACTGGATTTGGTTGCTATAGTAGGATAGGGTATATAAAGTTTCTCTGTGAGTGACTTGATAGGATGTGTTGCAATAAAGTCAGGTGACAGTTATACTTAGACATTATGTGAGTCTCCACTTTTCAAAACCTCTTTCAAAGGCTCAGTTTGTTTGAGGACAAACAAAAAGTTAAGTCTAGGGGAGTTGATATAGGCTATTTATTACCAGTTTTGGACCATGTTTTGGGCTCTATTTTGGGTGTATTATGTGTATCTAGGATATGTTTTGGAGTAAATACAGGTCCATGAACGTTTAAGAGATATATGAAGATACTTGGAGCTTTTAGAGCATTTAGAGGAGAGGAATCCGTAGATGACCATTTGAGGAGTCGAAGTACAAGCTTGTCGTCGATCGACAACCCAACCTTGGAATCAACCGATGATAAAAGACTAAGGTGGATCGATGCTGCACACATGCCATCGATCGACATCCAATTGAAGACAAGTTTAGAAGACAAATGACGAGAATTCCCTCGACGAGTTTTGACCTAAGTTTTGGTGTTTTTATATTTATTCTTATTTATTGAGAGCATGGAGAGTGTGCAATTACAAGCGTAAGAAAGGCTTGACACAACTTACAAAGCTTTATAGTTTTAGGTTTTGAAGGGAAAAGATTCATAACTCCTTAGGGAGATTTGTAATGGAACCCCATTATTTTCTCTATGCATTATATTCAAACTATTGTTCTTTCTTTGATTATGTCTGAGTAGTCATCAACTATATTTAGGGTTGCATGATAGCAGTCATGGATTACCCAAAAGTAGGATTGCTACTTAAGTTAATATCCATCAATTGAGTTGTACTTAATGTTTGCATTCTAAAGTAGCTAACTAGGATCTCGAAATTAAGGCATGGACGACTACGAGAGTAGGTTTTGTGCCAGAATATACTCCATTGAACTAGGCTGTTAGGCGCATGCAAAAGCAGGTCGAATAAGTTTGGTGGACTTATCAAATCTCGTTCACACCTCCTTCTGATTTCAACGTCGATCGACATCAGGCCCTCGTTGTCGGTCGATGGTCTTTTCTTTTGCTCGCATACGAGAGTTGGAGTTAAAAGGGTCATAATAGATAATATCTGAGATCAAGTATATTTATACTTCCGTGCATCCTATCCAGTATAATCCATTAGGCTTGAAATCCTAGATCTAGCATACTTACATTTGCATCAAGTTAGTTTATAAGAATATTTCCATATTTTTACATTTGCATCAGTTTATTTTATAAGAATATTTCCATATTTGCATTATTTCCATATTTGCATTATTAGCATATTTCCATTTTGCATCTATACTTCTTGATAAAGAATAATTCCTTAACTGATTGTTTGCCACCAATATATATATTCACCTAGCTTAATCTTTAAAAATAAGAAATCTATTGTGTATTGCTCTTAGTTGATTCGATCCCTAAGTACTACACCTGATCTATCTTTTGGCAAGAGTACTATTAGTGTGGTAAGACTAGGGTTAATTTGATAGTTATTTGTTTAGATATTTATACCCTGCTAGAACAATAAAAACACACATGTCAACCATGTCACTAAGTAGAGATTTTTGATCGGCAAGTAAAAGCGGTTGAGGGAATGATGACCATGTTGGCAAAGTTCGTTGGGAGAGAGACGAGATGCAGGAGGAAACAGGGGAGTCTGAGCCACAAATGAGGATTGACTACCTAGAGCATTTTCAGGATGATATTGGACAGTGGGCTCATGATTCGAATTCAGGGACGAAATCCATGTTAGTGGGGGAGAATTGTAACGATCTGAAACTGACGTGCCAAAAGTTTAGTCTGCTAACGGCAAGGCTTAACCCCGAAAGGCAAGGTATTTTTCTATAAATACCCCCCTTCACCACTGCATTTTTTCAGCATTAAACCAAGAAAGAAAAAAAAGAGAAGAGTTAGAAAGAAAGAAAGAGAGAGTTGAGAAGAGAATGGTGTTTGCATGCAGAGTCTGAGCCACCAGGGATCGTTGCTGGAGCCACCACACCCCAAGACCACGCCGAGCTTGTCACCACCGATCACCACCCTAGGTAACAGCTGGAATCACATGCATTACTAAGTTTAGTTTTGGTCGTTTTGGTAAATCGACCATAACTCCTAACCATTGGGAATCTTGTCCATACAAGGCCACCATTTTGTTTCTCTCGTAGAGACGAAGTTTTAGCCGGCAACCGTGCTTCAATCTGAGTCCGAATGTTTTGCCGCTCATCCGCATGCATTTCACGTGCAGCCTCCGGAAATCGCCCCTGCCACAATCCGCCTACACCGCGCCACCTTCCGCCATCTCTGGACCGCCACCGTCGCCAGACCGCTGCCGTCCGCTGCTAGTAAGCCACCATACTCCGCCATTTCCGGTGACTCGATGACTTGGTCAACTGGTTGGTTTGACTAGTTTAAATTAATTTGAAATCAGTTAGGTTAAACCGATCGGTTAAAATTAATTAGATTTTGGTTAGGATAAGTTGATTAACTGATTTTATTTCGGTTAAGGGTAAACCGGTTGGTTTAAATCAATATCAGTTTGGATACGGTTTGGCTTTTTGATGCCTTTGACTAATCCACCAAAAACCCTTTTTAACCGTTTGAAGGGCTGTGTGAGTCGGTTTTTCATCCTGGTTTCTGATTTAGAGTCTAAATGAGCAAATGAAGGCCATAGACACCACTTTTTACATTTCTAAGGTAGGGCTACTCCGTTTAAATCCAGAACTAGTAAAGTACTACTATTATGAAACATCTAGTTTTGAAACATGTTTCGTCTGTGTGAATTGAGTCTTGCGTGTTATTTTTATAATTGATTAATAAACAAGAAATAGGATAACAGAGGATTCAACGGTTGGTTGAAATGATTGATGATGAGAACTGTACTATCGAGATGTATGAGCTATCGACGCAGCGGGGGTTCAGAGATGTATGAGCTATCGACGCAGCGGGTTGTTGCGCGGGGCCCCGAGATGTCTGAGCTATCGATGAAGCGGGTGTTTTTGCGGGGTACATAGACGTTTGTACTATCAACGCAGCGGGGATTTATGCGGGGGTACAAAGACGTTTGTACTATCGACACAACGAGGGGGGGGGGTACACAAACAGATTGTACTATTCACGCGCGGGTATGTATATCCTTGTGAGGAAAAGTGCGGTGCAGAGAGTATCTATGTACTATGAGCACATGGGTGGTAGTTGACTAGGGTAATGGATCTTTATTGACTGCCCTGTGTGGTGTTTTATGCACCGTGTTTGCTTCATGCTAGAAATAAGTCTACATAGTCGTAGTGCTATGTATTGAGTCAGTTGTTTGTGGTTTACATCCCATACCTCACTTAGTGACTCCCCTGTTACTCACCCCTCCTTTCCTTCCCCCCTTTCAGGTGATACCGACGAGATGGAGTGATGATAACGGGATGGTGCTTTCTTTTGGGCTTTTGTACTTTTAGAATTCCAGACTTTTGGGCCTTTAGGCTTTTATGTGTTATGTTTCTTTCGGATTTCAGACTTTCGAGTTAAGTTGTTATTTTATATTTTCAGATATTACATTATTACGGGGTTTACCGACGTGGATGTTGACTTTGCAATATTTCTAAGTGGAGATTTCAGATATTATTTTTATTTTATTTTATTTTGAATGCATGGAGGCTTCAGGCCCATCCGTTGGATCACTTAGATTTTCTTTGGTTTCTACTGACCCAAACCCATCGATTACCAGTTCTAAGTAATGTTATTGGACTAGAACACTCAGGAAAATGGAAAAGAGCTTGCTGGACGACATGGCCTATTTTGGGCTGATTTTGGGCCGGTTTGGAGTTTCTGAAGTTTAAAACTTTGGTGAAAAAATAAACAAACTTTTCTTGGATATATTTTTGACCAAGCATGTCCATGGAGTTCCAGCTGAGGTCCAAGACATGTGAAGTCCAGAAGTCCGTCCAAGTTTCAGTCAAAAATAACGTCTTTCTTTTATATTTTCAACATCTTGTTTTGTTTTGTTTCTTTAATCTTTCAAACTTCTAACTTTGAGTTTCCAAGTCTGTAAAACTCAATAAAACAGGCCTAAGTAGCCATGAATAAGATCAGACTTGTTTGAGAGTAGAACCTAGTGTTTAGAGAGTGATTCTAGTTTGTTCCTTGTGCACATTTTGATCTTTGGTGGATTCCGAGATCAAACCGGTTTATCAAGATAATTGTGAGAACCAAAATTCGCACTGTCGATTCAGTAAAATAACGAAAGTCAAGAAAATCCCAAAATTCCTAGAGGTCCGAATTATCTGCGAGAGCCAACGACAAGTAACCAAATAAACGCGGAAAATATGTTAAGACAATAAAGCGAGTTTAGGAGAACAAGATCTTTATTTCGAATTTGCGTATGACCGTTCCAGAGACAAAAGCATAGAAGAAGCTCGTCCAGAAACAGGATTATAAAGGAAATCGTCTAACACAAGCAGTAAAATGAGACTAAGTTTGCTAGCACTACTACATATGTCGAGAAAAACCTATGTGGCCGCAGCTCTCTTAGCACTAGACGAAAAAAGTTTTAAATATTTTGGACTGGACCTTATGAAAGACTGTTTACATACCCCATTCGAGGATGAAGCCGGACGAGTTCAATTAAAAGATTGGAAAAAGTGATCGCACTGCCTGGGCGATTTCTTAAGTATTCGAGTGCTAGTCATAGAAACCGAACTTGTCGAGAATAAAGCCTAAGGTTTCTAAGTGCAGATAGTTATAAAGTCTAAAGAGTTGTCCCTTGCATCTCTCGCCTTATATACTCCTCCAAGGTCGGTTTTCCCTTTCCTTTTCTTCTCACGGGTTGAGTTTATCCCTTGAAAATTCACATTTATCTTTAAAATTGACATTTATCTTCTTCCACGAATAATAGATAGACCGTCATAATATCCTTGGGCTCGGTTTCGTCTAAAATTGTAAGTGGGCTTTTAGCCGCATTTTAGACCTTTTCGGGCCCTTTTTTGACTTAAACGTGTTTACTGTTTTCTTTTTGAAAGTACACCTTTCGTATGACGTTGGTTTTAATAGTTGAAATTACTCTCATAGTTGAGGCAATTTTGTGCTAAGTCAACCATTGCCGTTTTATACGATCAATCTGAACTTATACGAGAAAACAAGTCTTTGCGGTACATCGTAAAGATCCAATGGTAACTCCAACCGAAGGGGGGAAAGCTGGTCGCCTGATGGTGAGTTGGATTAGGTTAGCCAGTTGCAGAGGGTGAGCTGTAGAGGGCGAGCTGCAGAGGGCGAGCTGCCTTTGTTCTGGTCTCTTTCTCTCCATTCACTGCTTCGTAGACCTTCGGAACTTTTTCATATGTTTTACGGAAGTCTTTCCGTAAACATTTTCTGAATGTTGTTTTTCGGAAGATTGCCTCACATATTTTCGTACGAGGTATTTCCACGTAATCTTTCCGAATTTTGTTTCACATAAGATTGTTTCGTAAAACTTGTCATGTTTGAATAAAATATCTTTTGTTTCTTGTCTAGGATGAAATACAATAAGTTTTGTTCTGATGTATTTATTTAAATAGGTCAGCTTTTGCGGTGTAGTTTTCTTTGACATTTTCGGCTCGTATTTATCTAAGGTATATTTCTCAAAATATTTTAGCCGTTTATACCATGACCGGTTTTGACCCCAGTACTTAGCTCCTCATCCCGTAAGATTTTATTTGTAATTGTTGCGAGGTAGTGACAGGCATGTTAGGTGGATTCAATAGCTAAAAGGTCCATTGACGAAACCAGGTTTTTCGAAAGTTAAAATTGTTGGCTCGCTCTCCTAAGAATTGAACACAATAAGATTGAGGCTGCACCTTGTAAAGGCTGCCTACATACCTTTGTCAAAGGGATCAAGCCTTTTGTAGTTTTTCTTTGAGGTTAGATTCTTGCGATCTGTTTTCCAGTGAGACCTTTACAGTTTGGTTATACGTCATGTAGAGATTATCGAGCATGTTACTGCTGATGGCATTTTATACTGGGCCTTTGTCGGCCTCGAGATTAGCCTTGTTGGCTGTTTCCTCTGGCCAAGTGTGGACGTATTTACATTTTTGGGACTGAACGTGTTTGGATTCGAATCCCTGCCGCTTCGCGGGTGCTTTCTAATGAATTCCTTTTCGCGTTTAAGAGCATGTTTGTATTCATATGAATGTAGAGGGAAGAGTATGAGTTATCATCTCATATCTAAGTCTTTTTTAGATAGTTATATTTGTCATTTTTTAAGATGTGAATATGTGAACGCTTGTATTCAAGAGTTTTCATCGACGAAGTGACATGTTTTAGGATCTCGTATCAGTTAGATATCATGCATTGAGATGTTTGAGACCAGTGTGCCGGGTATAGGGCAATACAAGGCCGAATAATGGTTTAGGGGGTGGGATGACTACTCTGGTTTACATTTCCCGTATTGTTTTCGACCGGATTCTGTACCGATTTATAGACAACGATAGGTTCTCACCTCATAGGACTTGCCTGATTGTAATCGAGCATCTCTCCAAAGACAATTTAAGTCGTCTGGAAGTGCTGACCAAAATTTTGGATTTCTTTTATAGCTCTATTATCCTTGTGTCAGATGTAATAGAGCTATCTCTAGGAGATGGTTTAGTCTGTTTACGATGTTAAGAGTTTGTTGTGATCAGCAACAAACATAATGGTTGATATTTCTGTTTTCGATTCTTCGCAAAGATACGTTTTTGAGAAGATGTTAGTGTGTATGACTGTTTGGTCTTCCAAGAAGGTGTTTTTATCAAGGAAGGTAATTCTGTTTTCGATGCTCGAGATTGGTTTTTCTTTTGTATGCCGCATTTGTGCTTGAAATATTCGCAGGCTTGAAGATGTTTCACGGTGTTGCAAGGGTTTAGTCTTAACCCTGTGTCGGAGAAACATTTTGCTTTGTCTGCGGATGTTCACAGCTAAAATTGTTGTTCCGGTTTGGATTTTAAGTACTTTGATTTATGATAGAGAAATTAGGACGAAGGGGTCGCGTATATTTTTCCCTGTGAAGAAGCGTTTCCTTCCCCGTGTTTTTGTGAAGAGTGGGGCCTCCAATATATGTTTCTTGTATTTTTAAAGATGTTTCGTATGGCTCCAAGAGCATTGTTACAAGTTTTCCCTTATATTCCGGCGTTTTCATGGGTAAAATACTGCGGCTTAAAGTGAATTGTGAGTATATAGAACTTGATCGACTTTTCAACGAGTTCAAGCTTTATGTTAACTGTCTGTCTATTAGGACTGAGTCTTGTTGTGAAAACTTTATCATATAAATTATGATTTGGGTTATACGATAATTATTTGTGTAATCGTCAATTGGCATTTTCAGACAAATCGCGGATTGTTGTTTAGCCAGTTAAGTGATCGAACTCGAATGTTTTGGCTTGGCACGAAGGATGTGTTCAGTAGTATAGACGAGGACGTTGCTGGTCAAGGATCAGACCATGGGATTATCTTTTTTAGCATTAAGGTTATGTTAGGTAAGAATTGTTCTAAAGGGGATGCCGGATTCTGGTTCAGACCTGTATTGGAAGGCGTAATTGGCCGAAAGCTAAAGAACTTTTCTTAAGATTGATATGCCAAGTATGCCGGATTTTTTCGTGTTAAGATGGCCGATGGTTGTAGAAAACTATTTTCCGTTTTCAGGTTTCCGTTATACGATGAATGTTTCGTACAACGTTTCCTTTAGTCATATGAAAATTGTTTTGTCTTTGTCCGAAGAAGAGGAAGCCTAAGAGGCTTGATATATAGAATCCGTGTGAAGCAGTTGCGGGAAGATTGCCTGCTCGGATGTAATCTGGGAAAGTGAAAGCCAGAAGCCAGCCAGACGCATGGCTGAAGAATAAGATCTGTAAGATCGTAGTGCGAAGAGCTAAATTTTAAATTGGTCGCCCAATCTCGTATCATACAACTTTGTTTTTATTACACGAAAAACACTTTTTTTGTAAAACCTGTTATGTTTACTTCCGAAAGTTGCTTTGTATGACTTGATCTGATAGTACGAAGGATTTTTCGCGTAAGTTTTACGAGAATAACTTCTTAAAGAAATAAATGGAGAGTGTTTCTTGCAGATTATTCGCGACATTTCCAAGCAAGGATTAGGTTTTCCTCATTCCCGTTTTTCTATTGCGAAGTTGTTTTTCCTGATACCGATCTTGTTTTCCAGTAGACTATTTGGTATAAATTTTTTTAGTTATACTAGAATAATGCATGACCGGTTTTATCAAGGTAGTGAATCGGTGCTATGTATGGACATGTCAAAGTAGCGATTTTTCCGCATATTTTATGATAAATGTTTTTGCTTTGATTTCGATCTTTGGTGAAAGTTGCTCGGGGTTGCTTTTGGACTTTTACAGAAGTCTATTTCGTTGTGATCTAGCCGTGGAACGTTTTCGTAGGCTTTTGAGAGGATTCTCATGATATATTCGTTTATCGAGCAGAACGAATTGGTCAAACAGCGGTAGATCTAGTCAAAGAGTGGGGAGAAAGTGTTCCCGTTGTTGTGCTCACTGCTACTTTTATTCTCAATTTTTCTTTCTCACAAATGTTTTTGATATTTTCCGTGACTCAATTGGTTCAATGGAAAGTGAAAGCACTGCTTTGATGCTTGAAGATTTCTCGTAAATTTTTTGACTTTCATACAAAACTCGAGAAGATCTCAAGACTTTGGCTTAACGTCGAGTTTCAATTTGATAATGCTACAGTGTTTCTAGACGCATGATTGCGACATGAGATGTTGTATAGTCCTCGAGATTATATTCGTAACGGTTTGGATACATTGCTAGCATTTAGATGAATCTTTAATTGTCAATTGCTTTTGGGACGATTTTGATAGGCATCACATTGTCTAAGTGTTTTCCTGCCTGTTGTTTTGGGAGTTTGCTTTGTCAAAAACGTTTTCTTGATGCCAAGAAAAATGATCTTGAAGTATGGAAGTATACGAGTATTGTACACTCACCTAATCCCTCCTCTTTTTTTCTACGAAAGAGAATGGCTGAACCAATATTTTAAAGGGTTGTATACGTTTTCTCTTTCGAGGATTGGGATGATCAACAATCTGGGTCGATTTAAAGACGACGTTGGGATTGTGATTTGTTGTTTTTCGGGTTGACGACTTCTAATATGTCGGTTTTAAGAAAATTACTAGGAACAAGTCTGTTTTAAGACGACGTTCGGGTCTCTAGTTCTTTATTTCTTTAAGAAGCAACCTGAATATGCGTGGAGATCGTTTCTCGGTTTCTGAGAGTTTAGATCGGCTTGAAATATCTGCATGTATAGTTAAGGAACAATAAATCGAGATAGGAAAAATCACATAAGACTTAATTCGCTAGATTATCCAACTAGATTTTTAGTTCCCCAAAGTTTACAGCAATTTTGGATGCATTTTTATTTCTTAATACCTTCCTACGAAAACTCCAAGTTTGATTTCAAAAATTTCCAAGTCAGATGTACTTAGTTTTCTCAGAAGTGCGGTTTTGTCTCTTCTCCATTTTTTTGCTTATTTCCCCTTCCTCTTTTCATTTTTTTCCAGCCTTCGTTGAAAGTCTTTTGGCGTTGAAAAATAGCCAAGAGCGACCCGGAAATGCCAAGGGCGATCAGGAAGAGTTGTATGACGATTAAGCTTTGGTGAGAGGTCATACGCGATGAGGTCGGAGAGAGAGGAGAGTGACCATGGACAGAGGCTGATGGGCGAGGTTCACTTCTCAGATCTCGGTCCATCTCTTTCCTTCTCCAAAAGTATTTTCGTGTGATCTTTGTTTGATTTTTCGAATGTTTCCAAATCACTTGGAAGTTTGTTTCCGAGACACGTTTTGTAAATGTTGTCAAATTTACTCTATGAAAGTTGTATCATAAACTAGTAACTCGTTTAGTTTTACGAACGATGTTCAGTAAAATATTTTCGAGTTTAATTTTACGAAAGCTATCTAGTAAAATGTTGTGGAGCTTAATTTTTGTTCCGCAAAATGTTATGAGTTTGATTTTTACGAAAGCTTCTTCGTAAACATGTTTTCAAGTTATTCGGAAAATTCACGTTTTGTGTCTGTTCCACGATATAGTTTCAGGGTTTTAGTATCAGAAACTCTGGTTGTGATGGGCTTAATTATCGCAGCTAAACTTGATTTGAGTAGTTTCCCGAAGTAAGCTTAGGTGAAAATCATCGAGAATTCACTGAATATGTTACTATAGAATCAAAGCTTGAATTCTAGGAAATCTTAGGTTTCAGAAAACGTTTTAGTAATGAGGGATACGATCTCCCATTTTGCTTATTTCGTCTTTGTCATCTGTTTGAAGTTTTGAATGATTCATTAGAGATCAACTTTGTTTCTTCGAAAATTATTCAAAAGACATACAACATTGGGGAGTTGGCAACTCAATTTGCCGATTTTTTATTTCCGTGAGTAATCTACGTTTTCTCTGCGACTTCGAGGAGATCAAGTTTAATTTTCCGAAAAGTTTTTGGAAAAACTCTTTTGGTCGAACCCTTATGTGCTGTGATTTCTCCAACTCAAATTCTACGGGGTTTAATAGACTTTATCGGTGCCCTTTCGGTTTAGACAGAGTAACCGAGAGCTCGTTTTGGTGCGCTTCCTGTGGCGAATAGGCACCACAACTTGTATGTAAGAATTGGCCATAGGAGTAGTCAGTGCTGCGAGTTTTTCTTTCATATTTCCAGACATGGTTTCGATCAAGCGTTTTGTGGCCATGATTTAGGGTAATCTGTACGCCCCCCTCCTTCTAGCACCAAATTGTGAGAACCGAAATTCACACTATTGATTTATGCAAAATAAGGAAGGTCAAGAAAACACTAATTTTCCCAGAGGTCTGGATTCTCTGCGAGAGCCAACAACAAGTAACCAAATACACTCGAAAAAATATGTAAATACAATAAAGCAAGTTTAGAAAAAGTAAATATTTATTTCGAATTTACGAATGAGCGTGCCAGAGACAAAATCATACAAGAAGCCTGTCTGGAAACGACATTAGAAAGGAAAACTCTAACACAAGGAGTAAAACGAGACAAAGTTTTCTAGCACTACCACCCATGTCAAGAAAAACCTATGTGGCCACAACTCATTTAGCACTAGACGAAAAAGACGAAAATGGTTTTAAAGATTTCGGACTGGACCTCATGAAGTGCTGCCTACGTAACCCTTTTGAGGATCAAGCCGAACATAGTTTAATTAAAAGATTGGAACAAGTGATCGAACTACCAGGGCGAGTTCATCTAGTAATCGAGTGCTAGATATAGAAATCAAACTTGTCGAGAATAGAGCCTTAGGTTTCTAAGTGCAGATAGTTATAAAGTCTAAAGAATCATCCCTTCTATCTCCCGCCTTAGCATCCCATATATACTTCTCCAAGGTCGGTTTGCCCTTTTCCTTTCTTCATGCGGGTTGAGTTTATTGCTTCGCGGAAATTTTCCATTTTTTTCGATCTTCATTATTATCCCTTGAAACTTCACATTTATATTTGAACTTAACATTTATCTTCTTCCGCGAATAATACATAGATCGTAATAATATCCCTGTCGTCGATTACGTCTTAAATTGTAAGTGGGCTTCTAGCCGCGTTTTAGACCTTTTTGGGCCATTTTTCGACTTAAACGTTTTTCAATTTGTACGAAAGAAAATTGGTACGACGTTAGTTTTATAAAATATTTCAAATTAATCGCATAGTCAAGGAAATTTGGTGTTAAGGAAACCATTTCCTTTTTATACGATCAATTTGAACTTATACGAGAAAACAACTGTTTGTGGTTTTAATCATAAAGTTCCAACGGTAACTCCAATCGACATGAAACAAGAGACAGTTTAGTCAGGCCCTAAGGGGAAAAGATGGTCGCCTGATGGCGACTTGGATGTCTGTTAGGGTCTAAATCGATAATGACGTGATACAGCCTTGGAAGCAGGGTCGATGGGTTGGATGGCGATGATGTGATATTATCGGGAGAGGTTAAGATCCGATGGAAGGATGGTAAAGATGCCCGACTTGCGGTTTCTTTCTGTCCAATCTAACCTGAAAAAAACGAAGACCAATGAGATGTTGAATGAATTAATAAACAACAAAAAGTAAAAAAAAAAAGAGATAAGATGGGGATGGAATGGTTTGATGGATAGAAGATTGAGGATGGATGATGATTGATGGCGGATGATACTGGATAGTTAATTGACTCTCTCAATCCGTGGGTTTTGATTGAATTTCTCAATCAGTGATCTTCAATACCCTTGAATCTCACAATAACTATAGAAAACCACGAGCTTTATAGAGTTCTAATGCTTCTCACAACCTAGAATCTAAAGAGCTGATTTTTTATGCAAAGAAACTCTTTGATAAAAAGATAAATTGAATACTATTTCCTAGGGATTTAAAGGTGATGTTTACAATAGTCGACTATGAGGTTTTATATTTGTCAGGAACAATAAAAACTAAACAAAATATCAGGAATAGAATCAAAGAGCAAAAGGAAGTAGTCGTTGGGAAATAAATGGCTTTGTTGGCAAATAATTAGGAAGGTGTTGATTCTCTTGAGTCTTGAAGTCTTGGCACGTCTAGGTTCAAAAGAAATATCCTCAGAAGGCTGTGGTTGTGGAGATATGTCCGTTGGTCATTAATCCTTTCAAATATGAATGCATTCCGATATGGTAAGCTGATTAAATTAAAGATCCTCTTCATCACATGCTGGCTGGTGTATGGTGGAATGATGAAATGCTCTACTGGACGGTTGGATGTGTACTCTGGATGTATATGATCATGGGGGAACTCTCCTGGTCACCAATTTTTGGTTTGGAGCTGATTGAACCGGTTAGTTTCCAATTGAAGACATGTGTAGAGCTGGTTTGGCCGGTTTTGGAAATTGGATCATAACTTCATATTTCCTTGGCCATTTCTACTAATTATGAGCTTTTTGGAAAGCTAGGGTACCCATCTTCTATTATCTGATTGTTCTTGGTTCAGGCTAATTTTTATTGGTCTTGAAACCTTTTCTAAATTCGGGTACTCGCAGATGGACGTGCTGGAGAACCTCCGGTTTGTAAAATTCACGTTGTCCTGTTCCGGATAGATTTGAATATGATTGTAATTGGTCTTGAGTCCTGGTTGAGCGTATAATGCATAAATATTAGTTTCATGGCAAAAATCTTTATTTATGGTGAGATACGCTGTTTTGACAGAACACATATCCTGGTTGGTCCTTCGGTTGGCTGAATGGTGCAACTGGTTGGCCTCTAGTTCAGCTACTGATTGGATCGCTGCATCTTACCCTCTCCCTTGAAACTGGATAACTGTCACCAAGATAGAGAAAGTCATGTTTCATCCTACTTTGAGATTCTAGGGCCTTAGCTTGGTATTTGATCAGTTTGATCTTTGCTGGCACATATGGTGGTTCTCCTTTGAGTAGGAATTACATGATTATTCCTATGTTTTTTTTTTTGGAACTCTGGTGGGTGGTATTTTATCTTCTGGGCTATCTGGAATGAAGATGTTGCTGATGACAACTTCTTCTTTCCTTTTCTCATGTAAGCACCTTGTGATCTCATTGTGTGGATCTTCCATGTTGTGCTTAGTCTCTGTCCCTGAAATAAATTCAAGATTTTTGGCAGGAAACAAGTGCATTGTATCTATTCTTCGGATATTATAAATAGAAAAAGTAAAGTTTAGATTTACCCAAGTATTTTCAGCAAGTAGAAGAATGATTGGCTCTTTGGTAGCTTGTGTACTTTTATTGTTTCTTCCTTCTAACATCAGAACTGGTGTCCTTCTAATTTGGGCCGTGCACTCCTTCTGGATTCCTAAACCTGTTTCAAATCCCTTGGGCAAGACAAGTGCATTAATCTTGTCATGGAGTTACAAAGAGCACACTGGTCTAAGAATAAAATTATCTTGAGTTCTCACACTTGGAAAATCAATGGTTATGGTTTTACCTCCCTCATTTGAATTGGCTCAAGAATGATCTCGTGACTTTGGTCTTCTCTTGGAGTGGTTTCAGCTATTCTATCACAGACAGCCGTGGCCTCACTTTCTTGTGGTTCACTCTTTTGAGTTGTAAAACTATGGCTTGGAGGCTGGTGGTTACTTTTTAATAGACTCATGCTCCTTAGGACCTGCATTAGCACCCTTTGGCATAGACAAGTGCATTATACAAGCATTGGGAACCAACAAATCAGATTAAATTAAACTATCCCTTATTTTTGATATTTCAGTTTTCTCTCCTAGTGATGTTTCATTTAAAATTTTCTTAGATGGACAAACAGCAGGAAAGTGACCACGCTTATGGCATCTATAGCAAGTTGGGTTCTAGGGATTCATATGGGAAGAAGACTTACGTTGGTTTGATTTTTTCTACTCATTGGGTTTTATAGTCTTCTTGACCTCTGGACACATATCTTGTAACCTTTGCAGTTCGGGTAAGAGTGTAGCGATGGGTTGTGGCTGAACCATTTTTACCTGATCTGATATCTTAAACCCTTCTTGGTGTGTAAGTACACTAGAGGATATATTTTTGGGTACATGGTCGTGAGCCATCTTTGGTTTAGGATCAGCATGCGGTTTTGGTGTAGACATCACTTTCCTTGGTGTTGCTTGACAATGGAACTTTGATGTGACATCTACTTGGTATACTTGTCTGGAAACTCCCTATACATCCTGACTTTAATGTCTCTCCAGTCTACCATAGGCTGGTTGTAGATGCTTCGACTGCTCTCCTTTAACCACCATTTGCAAGCATTCCCTGTGAAGGCTTGGACAGCTTGTGATAGCTTCTTTTCTTTGGGAATGTTGTTGGACCGCAGCCACTTCTCCATGTTCATTTCCTATCTCAAATACACCTAAGGGCTCTTTCTGGAACCTGAAAACACTAGAGTGTTGGATGTGTAAGCAGAATATTTGCTTACTTCTTTCTTTTGGCCGGTTAGTGTTTGTTGAGCTCTCTTTGTGCTGGTGGTTTTTGATTCAGCTTGTACCCTGTATGCGGCACGTCCATAGCCTACTTACTTCTCTGATATCTTTGTGAAGTTGTAGTCCTCATACAATTCTTCCTCCTCTTTCCCACCATAATCTAACCACGGACATCTTGGTCTTGACCCATTGTTTGATTGGTGTGTCTTCTTTATACCATCTACTACTGGACCTGGTAAAAATCTTATCAAGAGGCTCTGGTTCATCTATACCCTCCTCAGGATGGCGTCCATAACTGATGTAAAAATCAGTTTCATCAGAAGACTGGTGTTCTTGGTCTTCTCCCTCACCACTTAAGTCATCCGGTTCTTCTCCCCAATCTATTTCTGAGATATTGATCTCACTCAGATCATCTTGTTCATACTGCATAGCCTTAAATTTGATGTACCTTGCAAGATAAATATATCACACTTGTTGCTTAGGTAGCTGGTAGAGCAAAGGAATAAATAACTAATGAAACTTATGCTAAACCGATAAATATGCAAGTAATGAACCAAAATGCTATAACTAAACTAAAATGATATATATTTTTTTAAATGCACAATGATATGCGTGAAATAAATCAGAGAAATATGCAAGCAGTGATAAGCAAGAATATTAAGAAAATGAGCCAATGACAATGTTGATTATATATATATATATATATAATATATGTATATTTTTTTTGAATTATATTCAATGCACAAATGAGAAGAAAGGAAACTAAGCAATGCAATAACTTAAATATGTAAATGGGAGCTGGGGCAATGAATGCAAACTAGTAGAATAAAATTTCAAACCAATTTCGTGTAACTAAAAGAACTAGACTTCTTCTTCTTTAGTTTTCTTTATCAAGAACACACAAATGACAAAAATACCAACTCGAAGGAAATAACATTTTTTTATGGATTTTTGGTATTATAAAATACAAACTAAGCAAGAGTGAAACTAAAAGATGATAGAGAGGATTGATATAACCTGGGTCAGGAGCTTTTAAAGCTCTGATACCAAATGATACAGCCTCGGAAGCAGGGTCGATGGGTTGGATTGGCGATGATGTGATATTATTGGTAGAGATTAAGATCAGATGGAAGGATGGTGAAGATGGCCGAATTTCTGTTCCTTTATGTCCAATCTAACCTGAAAGAAGAACAGTGAGATGATGAATGAAATACAAAACAACCGAAAGTAAAAAAAAAGATATAAGATGGGGATGGAATGGTTTGATGGATAGAAGATTGAAGATGGATGATGATTGATGGCGGATGATGCTGGATAGTTGATTGACTCTCTCAATCCGTGTGTCTTGATTGACTCTATAAATTAGTGATCTTCAGGACCCTTGAATCTCACAAAGACCAAAGAAAACCATGAGCTCTATAGACTTCTAATGCTTCTCACAACCTAAAATCTAAAGAACCGACTTTTTATGCAAATAAACTCTTTGATAAAAAGATAAACTGATTATTATTGCTTAGTGATGGAATGGTGATGTTTACAGTGCTAGACTAGGAGTTTATATATTTCTCAGGAACAATAAAACTAAACTAAAAATCAGGAAGATAATCAATGAGCAAAAGGAAGTAGCCGTTAGGCCATCAATTGCTTTGTTGGCCAAGAATTAGGAAGGTGTTGATTCTCTTGAATCTTCAAAGATTTGGCAGGAAAGAACGAAGTTTTGGCACCTGTAGGTTCATTAGAAATATCCTCAGAAGGATCTGTTCGTGGAGATATGGCCGTTGGTTCTTAATCTTTCAAATATGGTTGCATCCCGATATGGTAAGTTGATTAAATTGATGATCCTCTTGATCACATGCTGGCTGGTGTATGGTGGAATGATGGAATGCTCTCTTGGACCATTGGATGTGTACTCTGGATGTATTTGATCATGTGGGAACTCTCCTGGTCCCCAATGTTTGGTGTGGAGCTGATTGAACCGGTTAGCTTCCAATTGAGACATGTGTAGAGCTTGTTTGGCCGGTTTTGGCAATTGGATCATAACTTCATAATTACATGTCCATTTCTCCTCATTCTGGGCCTTTGGAAAACTAGGAAACCCATATTGAATTCTCGGATTGGTTTCGGTTCTGGCCGATTCTTCATTGGGCTTGAAACCTTTTCTAAAGTCGGATACTTGCAGATGGACGAGCTGGAGAACCTCTGGTTTGTAACATTCATATCTTCCTTTTCCGGATAGCTTTGAATATTATTACAATTGGGCTTGACTCCTGGTTGAGTTTATAAAGAATAAAAATTGGTTTCAAGTAAAATGGTGACCTGCACCCAGTCATCACGGGTCGCCATATGGTGACCTGCACCCAGCCAGCACGTTTCGCCATATTGCAACCTGCACACACAAATCACGGGTCACCATATGGCGACCTGCAAACGCAAGGTACGGGTAACCATATGGTGACCTGCGAACCAAGTTTACAGGGCCCTATGGCGACCGAAACCCATACAATCCAGGTCCCCATATTGCGACCTAGAACCACACGGTGTGGGTGGCCATATGGCGACCTAGGCTCTCCGAGTCTAGGTGGCCATATGGGCACCTAAGCTTTCAAAGACCGGTTCGCCATATGGCGACCTTGGCTCACAAATTTTGGGTCTCAATATTGAGATCTGTGTCTCTCCTTTGTATTCTTTGAGTCGTGATTAAAATGCTTTTCGTTTCGTCTCAATCAGAATTTTCGTTGAGAATATACGATTAAAACAAATAAGAGTCACCAAACAAACCCCAGGTCGCCAAATACATCTCACAGGTCACCATATGGCAAGTGAGACCCCACCCATTTGTTTCTCTCTCGAATCTCGATTGAAATTCTCTTCTTTTCGTGTCAATCGAAGTTACCGTTAGAACTTTACGATAAAATCCACGAAGACTCGTTTTTCCGTACAAGTTCAAATCGATCGTATAAATAGGCAATGGTTGACTTCAAAGTTGCCTAAGCTATATGAGAAGTTTAAACCCATGCTTAAAATTGATGTCACATCAAAGAAGGTTATTCGGGGAAATTGGATAAAAACGCTAAAAGTCAAAAAAACGGCCCAAGAGGCCTAAAACGTGAGTAAGGCCTGCTTAAGATTCATACGAAACAAGGCCCAAAGATGCTATGATGGTGTATTTTTTCGCATGAAAATATAAAGGCTAAAGTTTCGAGCTAAATGTGACGACTCAGCGGATAAATGTAAAGATCAGAGGGAAAAAAGGAATACTCTCAAAGTGATAAACTCGACCAGGGGCAGAAAAGAAAACACTAAACCGCCTTGAAGAGGAGTATATAAGAGAATACAAGACTAGAGACGCAAGGACGACTTTTTTACCAATCACATCAAACATAGAGCAATAGGCATTTACTTCCGCTTTGTTCTCGAGTTGCATTTCTATTAGGTTTTCGTAGTCAGGTTGCTAGAACTTAGGATCTCGACGACATCTTTTGTAGCCAAGGCTCATTACCTCCTTGTAAGAAAGCTCTTACACAATTATGGAATAAGAACCTCTTTGCGCAATTATAGAATAAGAAATCTCTTACGCAATGAAGGATCTCACCGACAGCTTTTGTACCCAAGGCTCATTACCTTCTTGTAAGAAAGCTCTTACGCAATTACGCCATATGGTGACCTGCACTCGCAAAGCACGGGTCGCATATTGTGACCCGCACTTGCAAAGAACGGGTCGCCACACACGAAAATCATGGGTCGCCATATGGTGACCTGCACACGCAAGGTACGGGTCGCCATATGGCGACCTTCGCACCAAGGTGACCGGTAACCATATGGCGACCTGAACCCGTACAATCTGGGTCGCCATATGGCAAACTAGACCCCACGGTCTGGGTCGCCATATGGCGACCCAGGCTCTCCAAGTCTGGGTCGGCATATGACGACTTCAGGATTCTGAGTCTGCGCCACCATATGGTGACTTGACTTTTCAAAGACCGGGTCACCATATGGTGACCTCGGCACTCCAAGTCTGGGTCATCATATGGCGAGCTGTGTCTCTCCTTTGTATTCTTCTTCGAGTCGCCGTCGAAATGGTTTTCTTTTCGTAAATCAGAGTTTCCATTGAGATTTTTTGATTAAAACGAGTAAGAGTTGCCAAACAAACCCCGGGTCACCAAATACAGCTCCAAGGTCGCCATATGGCGAGTCAGACCACACTCTTTGGTTTCTCTCTCTAATCTCGACTGACATGCTGTCTGTTTTGTCTCAACCAGAGTTACCATTGGAACTTTACGATAAAAGCCGCAAAGACTCGTTTTTTGTAGAAGTTCAAATCGATCGTATAAAATGGCAACAATTGACTTAACACTAAAGTTGCCTAAGCTATATGAGAAGTTTGAACCCATTCTTAAAATTGACGTCGCATCAAAGACGGTCTTCCGGAGATATCGGAAAAACACCCTAAGTCGGAAAACGGCCCGAGAGGCCTAAAACACGAGTAAAGGCCTGTTTACGATTTCATACTTAACCAGGTCCAAAGATGCTATCACGGTTTATTTTTTGTTTGCAGGAAAATATAAATGCTAAAGTTTCAATATATAAGTGAGGACTCGGCGAATAAATGTAAAGATCGGAGTGAAAAAGGGAATATTCTCAAAGTGATAAACTAGACCAAGGGAAAAAACGGAAACACCAAACCGTCTTGAAGAGGAGTATATAATAGAATACAAGACTACAGACTCAAGGACGATCTTTTTAGTATTCACAGCAAACTTAGAGCAATAGGCATTTACTTTCGTTTTGTTATCGAGCTGCGTTTTGATTAGGTTTTTGTAGTCGGGTTTCTCCAACTAAGGATCTTCCCTACAGCTTTTGTAGCCCACGCTCACTACCTTCTTGTACGGAAGCTCTTACACAATTACAGAATAAGAATCTCTTTGCTCTCTTTCTTTTTTGAATTTTTCTTATCATACTTTTTCGTCAGTTTTTTTTCTAAATTTTGTTTGTTTGCGTGGCGTTTGGTTTAAAGCAGATTATCCGGGATCTCCTGGGAAAGTTAGGGTTTCCTGACCTCCTAAGTTTATTGAAATCGACAGTGTGGATTTAGGTTCCCACAGTTTGGCGATAGAAGGAGGGGGACTTACGGATCAATCTTTCTCGCAACTACAAAACTCCCAGTTAAAAATGGGTGCCTTATATAGATGTACAATACCGTGGGTGCCTTCGAGGGTCTTTGAAGAAAATATTACAAAGTTTTGGAGTAAATAAAAACCCTAATAGGCTTGCAAGCCAACTAATAAAGTTTGGGAAATAAATTTAAACTAAAATAAATAAAAGGGACAAATTGCAAAACAAATCAAACCGTTAAAAATGGGTATTTAAATGCTTACCTTCTTACCTTTTGGGTCGGTTTGATTGGCTCTTGATCATGCTAGACGTGCTGATCTTTAATGCTGATAACCAGCAAGTTGTTGTGTGTTTGGTCTGGAGTGAATGGCCAAAGGTCTTCACTTGTGGGCTTGATCTTCTCAGATGGTCCATCACTCTTGGACTTGGTTCTTGATCAGCTAGATCTTCATTTGGCTTAACCTCGGTTGTTTTTACCTGAAAATGGTCAAAAACAAGCATCATTCTCTCATTAAAGTTATGTTGAAGTATCTTAGCTCTTTGTCTAGTCATGGGTCCTTTGAACACAATAGGCATGTACACTTCTTGGGGAGCTTCTGGTTGGACATCTTGGTGATCATGTCCTGGATGTCGGGCTCGGTTAGGTCAGGTTCGGGTTCAGGCTGAATGTCCTCATCATCCCCTCCCTCTTCAAAAGAATTTGACCTCAAAACTGGTTCATCTGCAAGGCAAGGAGACAAGTCAGTCACTTTGAACGTGGATGATACATTCATGTCACCTGGTAGATCAAGTCGGTAGGCATTGTTGTTGATCTTCTCGACCACTTGGAATGGCCCATCTCCTCTTGGTTGTAACTTAGAACTCCTATAGTTGGGGAACCTTTTTTGCCTCATGTGTAACCAAACCCATTCTCCTTGTTCAAACACAATGTCTTTACGTCCCTTGTTGGCATGTCTAGGGTACTGCTCCATCCTCTTATCAAAGTGTCCAATGACTTTTTGGTGGAGCTCCTTGAAATTATTTGCCTTGGCCTCTCCGGAAAGGCTAATAACCTTAGCTGGTGGTAAAGGTTTGAGTTCCATGGGTGTGGTTGGATTGAAACTATATGCAGCCTCAAATGGTTAGATCTTTGTGGCTGAATGCTGAGCTCGGTTGTAGGAAAATTCAACAAATGGAATGCACTTGACCCAAGTCTTCAAGTTCTTCCCAATGGTGGCCTTAAGCAGTGTTGACAGTGTCCGGTTTACCACTTCTGTCTGGCCATCAGTTTGGGGATGACAAGTTATGGAGAATAAGAGTTTGGTTCCCATATTCTTCCATAAAATCCTCCAAAAGTGGCTTAGAAACTTGCTATCTTAGTCGGGCACAATGGTCCTAGGTGCCCCATGCAAACGTACAACCTCCTTGAAGAATAGGTTGGCTGCCTTGGATGAATCATTCACCTTGGCACAAGGTATGAAGTGTGCCCTCTTAGAAAACCGATCCACCACCACAAAAATGGAATCGTTGTGTTGCACCTTTGGTAGTCCTAAGACAAAATCCATGGATAGATCCACCCAAGGTGCAGTAGGGATTGGCATGGGTATGTATAGGCTTTGTGGTTGCACCTTGGACTTGGCCTTTGTTGGGGTGAAAACAGTCATCTCGAAATCAAAGGCTAAAATCAAATCACTATACGAAATTCTCTCGACACGTTCTCAAAAACATAAAATAGGAATCGAAAAAACTGTCTGCTCGCCGAGAGACGAGTAAACCGATCCTGAGCGGTCTACTCGCCAAACGGCGAGTAGACGGGCCCAAAACGTCTACTCGCCATTTGGGGAGTAGACCAATCTTGAACGGTATACTCGCCATTTGCCGAGTAGACCAATCTTGAATGGTCTACTCGCCGTTTGGTGAGTAAAACAATTGGTCTACTCCCCACACGGCGAGTAGACCAATCTTTAACGGTCTAGCCGTCGTTTGGCGAGTAGACCAATTGGTTTACTTCCCAAATGGCGAGTAGACCAATCTTGAATGGTCTACATGCCGTTTGGCGAGTAGAACAGTTGGTCTACTCACTAAACGGCGAGTAGACCAATTGGTCTACTCCTCAAACGGCGAGTATACCGACTCCGAATGGGTTATTTGCCAGATGGTGAGTAGACCAAGTTTACGTTGGTCAGCAGATAAAACCGACCCGAAAAGCTCACGCAACCCATCTTCGGCCCATATTTGTGACACTCCGTTCCAAGAACGAGTCAATCTTAGTCCTCATTTCGGCCCGATCAAAGTCATCATCTCAACTTTACGATTCAAAGAACCTAGGGGACTTGTCCTTCAGGATAAAACAAGAACCATTCGTATAAACAGGCAACGATTAACCAAATACACCAAGATTACCTCTATCATACGAGAGGTTCTAGCTTCCTCAAGGTCCGACGTCATTTTGGGAAAGGCGACTTCAATAAATCGTAAAACGCTGAAGTCGCAAAACGGACCAAGGATATCTAGGGCGCGGCTAAAGCCCACTTTCGGTTTTATACGAAATAAAGCCCAAACACCTATGACGGTTTATCTCTACCTTGCAAGAGAAGATAAATATCAAGTCTCTAAGGATAAATGTAAAAGTTTCCATAGATAATCACAAATATCGGGAAGATATGGATGATTTCCACGAAGCGATAGATTCGACCAAGGGCAGAATCGGAAAGGCAAAACCGCCTCAGGAGGAGTATATAAGGAGTCTAAGGCTGAAGATGCAGGGGGATCCAAAAATTAGACCTAGGGCGGCTCTGCTAACTTAGAAACTTAGGATTTAAGTGGCTGCAGAGAAATCTCTCTACGGGGTCACCTTCGACCCTGGTTTTGCTTGTTTCTTTGTTAGTTAAGTCTTGTTCTTCTTTCAATTCCTTTGCAAACTTTGTAACTTTGTTCTTATCAAAGTAATAAAATGCCTCTGTGCAACCTCTCATTGATATTCTTGTTATCTTTGTCTCTTTCGTTTTCTCGTTTGTTGGCAGACAATTCGGGTCTCTGGGAAATTAGTGTTTCCTTAATTTCTTTATTTTACGAAAATCGACAATGTGAATTTTGGTTCCCACAGTTTGGCGCTAGAAGGAGGGGGACTTTCGGATTCTCTAGCTCAATCATGAAACCACTGAGACAAGACATGCCGATCCAGCGTGTGGCGATGTCATCTCCTACAAGGAAAGAGCAACGAGCGATTCGGTAAAACCTCTCAATTATCTCCTTGATATCGAGCTTACGGTCCAAAATATCGATGTCGCAAGGATGTTAGTCGATACCGGAAGCTCGGCCGACATCATTTTCAAAAACACCCTCGAGAGGATGGAAATCAATCCATCTGAAATCGTAGAGGATCCTAACCCAATAGTAGGACTCTTGGGGGAAGTCACCATGTCTCTCGGTACGATCAACCTCTCAGTTGAAGCTGGCAGCATGACAAAAATCGTGTAATTCTTGGTCATCGATCGACCCTCATCGTATAACGCGATTTTGGGAACACCCTGGCTAAATTCAATGCAAGCAGTTCCATTAACATACCACATATGTCTAAAATTCCCAACTCCACGCGGAATCCACATCATCTGGGGAGATCGGAAAATCTCGCAAGTTTGCTTCGCGTTGGAGTTAAAACGAAAAAGCCCTCCAAACGAAACTCTCCCGAAAAAGAAAAAGAAAAAGAGTGACGCCGACGACGCATTAGAACAGGACGAAACGGAGATCTTTTGGCAGACACGCGCCGCAGAGGCCTTAGACGGAAAACGCGAGCCTACTTGCGAACCCGTTATCTCGGTGTGTCCGGATGAGGTATTCCCGGATCGCTGCGTCGAGATCGGGGCAAATCTGAGCAACCCTCTGAAGACCAAGCTTATAGCCTGTCTGAAAAGAAACTTGCACACCTTCGCGTGGGCCGCGGAAGATATGACAGGAATCGAGATCAGGGTCACATGTCACGAGCTTAACGTTGACCCGACTTTCAAACCTGTCAAAAAATGAAGACAAAATTTGGGACCAGAACGCGCCAACGCGGTTAACGACGAGGTCGAAAAACTCCTCAAAGTCGGATCCATAACAGAGTTTAGGTATCCAGATTGGCTCGCTAACCCAGTTGTCGTCAATAAGAAAATCGGAAAGTGGCGTGTTTGCGTCGACTTTACCGATCTCAATAAGGCGTGCGCGAAAGATAGCTTCCCATTGCCGCAAATCGATTGACTCATCGAGGCAACTGCTGGGAATAAACTCCTATCTTTCATGGACGCATTCTCCGGGTATAACCAGATCATGATGAACCCAGACGACCAAGAGAAAACCGCGTTCATAACTGACCGCGGTACCTACTGCTATCGAGTAATGCCGTTCGGACTAAAGAATGTCTGCGCAACATATCGATGAACGAGATCCAATCACCCAACTCCAAGAATGTTTTGAAAGGCTGAATCTACACAACATGAAGCTTAACCCCGCAAAGTGTAGATTCGCGGTAGCGTGTGGCGAGTTCCTCGGATACCTCGTCACCTTCCGAGGGATCAAAGCAAGCCCAAAACAGATTCTCTGTTCGAAATGGCATCCCCAAAAATGAAACGCGAGGTACAGAGACTGACCGGAAGAGTAGCAGCACTCAATCAATTTATTTTGCGATCCACGAAAAAATGCTTACCATTCTACGATACTCTGAAGGGAAACAAGAAATTCAAGAGGACTGAAGAATGCGAGAAAGCTTTCCAACAGTTGAAACATTACTTGGCCACTACTCCAGTACTTGCTAAACTCGTAGAAGGGGAACCTTTGTTCCTATACATCGCGGTATCGACCACAGCCGTGAGCGGCGTCCTCATCCAAGAAGAACGCGGCGAGCAGAAACCTATCTTTTACGTAAGCAAGACCTTGCTCGGCGAAGAAACTCGATACCTGATGATGGAAAAACTGGCACTACCGTTCGTAATGTCAGCACAAAATCTAAGACCATATTTCCAATCTTATACGATCGCAATGCTCATGTCATCCTATTACGGACCATCTTGCACAGTCCCAGCCAGTCCGGTAGGCTAGCAAAATGGGCGATTTAACTCAGCGAATATGACATCGAGTATACTCCAAAATCCTCTGTAAAATCTCAAGTACTCACCAATTTTCTAGTGGAACTTCCTTCAATAAGTACGACCGCACCAGAACTGGACTCAACCTGGACCCTTCATGTCGTCGGATCATCTTGCAAACAAGGTTCCGGAGTCGGAGTCCGACTCACGTCACCAACCGACGAAGTGTTGGAACAATCGTTTCGGCTGATGTTCCACGCCAGAACAACGAAGCCGAGTACGAAGCCTTGATCACAGAATTGTGACTAGCTCTCGGATTAAAGATACGTGATGTTCATGCTTACTGTGATTCTCAGCTTGTGGCAAGCCATACAGCGGAGAATACAAAGACAGAGACGAGAGGATGGAAGCTTACCTAAAACTCCTAAAAAGTCTGTCTCGAAACTTTAATCAGTTTGCCCTCACTCGAATCCCCAGGGGCGAAAACGCCCAGGCAGACGCCTAGGCCGCTTTAGCATTCAGTTCGGATCCCGGCCTAAGTAGGGTGATTCCCGTGGAATTCATAGAACATCCGAGCTTCGGCCCGCCCATCGTCATAAACCTGATCGAATCACCCAATGAAGCCATTCACGAAAATGACACCCCAGATGTACGAGATCCTGAACGTCCAGAATACGGATTCATCAAACCAGTGATTGATCCGATCTGCTCATACATCGCCAACGGAACTCTATCCACCGAAAAGTGGGCTACCAGAAAGATCAAGGGCCAAGCCGCACGGTACGTTCTGGTCAGAGGCGAACTCTACAAATCAAGATTCTCCGCGCCACTCATAAACCTGTGTCAAAGGTGAAAAGGCACAGAAGATAATGGAAGAAATCCACTCTGGATCCTGCGGAAATCACGCCGGCGGAAGATCACTTGCAATCAAGATTAAACGCCATGGTCACTACTGGCCAACAATGATCGAAGATTGCGGCAAATTTGCACGGAAGTGCGAAAAATGCCAAAGGCACGCGCCCACCATCCATCAACCTGCGGAAGTCTTGTCCTCAATTTTATCACCATACCCGTTCATGAGATGTTCCATGGACATAGTCGGACCAATGCACAGGTCAAAACAAAAACGATTTTTGTTGGTACTAATCGATTTCTTCTCCAAGTGGGTCGAGGCAGACTCGTACGCAAGCATCAAAGACGCTCGAGTCGAAAGTTTCGTGTGGAAGAACATTGTCTCCAGACACAGAGCCCCCTACAAAATCTTAACAGACAACGGATCTCAGTTCATTTCAACTAGGTTCGAGGCCTTTTGCGAAAAGTGGAAGATCCGACTCACAAAGTCAACTCCAAGATATCCGAAGTGTAATGGCCAAGCCGAAACCACTAAGAAAACCATCCTCGACGGCCTAAAGAAACGCCTGGGCACTAAGAAAGGAAGATGGGCCGAAGAACTCGAGGGAGTCCAGTGGTCACATCGCACAACCCCGAGACGCGCAATGATAGAAACTCCGTTCGCCCTCGTCTATGGGGCGGAATGCATGATCCCAGCAGAAGTCGAGTTCCCTAGGATACGCCAAAAGCTACTCCCAGAACACGAAAATGAAAATAGCCTCATGCTGCTCGACGAGTTCGATCTGATAGATGAACGTCGGGACAAGCCCCTGATACGAATTAAAAACTACCAGCAAGCAGCAGAAAGGTACTACAACACCAATGTACGCCACCGCAGATTCAAAGAAGGCGAATTGGTCCTATGGAAAGTTATCCAAAACACCGCATAACCAAACGCAGGAAAACTTGGAGCGAACTGGGAAGGACCGTACAAAGTCATCAAAGTCGTCCGACCAGGCTCATACAAAATTGAAAACATGGAGGGCGTTAAAATTCCAAGGACATGGAACACAATGCACCTCAAAAAATACTATCATTGAGCGTTCGCTCAAATTCACTGAACTATGAGACGACTTGATCCCTTAGAAGGGTATGTAGGCAATTCGCTGCAAGGCGGACTCAGCTGTCCCCCCCCCCTCGCTAAAAGGGGGGGGGAGAGGGTATGTATACTCGTATACTCCTGACATATTCAACACATCTACTTACCTCGGAAAAACGAGAATTTCTCGCCAAATTCCATCGCACGGAGCTGTGTGAGAAAAGAGAAACCTTCGGCAAGGCAAGACGTTGCTGTGGCCCCATGATCCCCTTTTTCTCATAAAGATCTCCCAATTATGACTTCCTCAAAAAACAGTCCGCTCGCGACTATAAAATTCAAAGTCCCATATCAAACTCAAAGCCTTTCGCGAAACCCCCAACTCCGAAAATAAGTTTGTTGCTGATCACAATGTGCTCTTTACGTCCTAAACAGACTAAGTTATCTCGCCGAGATATCTCTCGAACACCCGACACAGGGTAATAGGGCTATAAAAGAAATCCAAAATTTTGGTCAGCACTTTCGGGAGACTTAAAAATTGTCCTTGAAGAGATGCTCGACTCGTACCACACAAGTCACGTAAGCCGAGAACATATCGCGGACTTTAAAACGGGACGGAGTCATTTTAAAATAGCAAAAGGTAAGACAAAAGCCGATTAGTCATCGCACAGCCTTTACCGAGAGTAAGCATAGGTCTTGCCCTAAACCCAACACACTGGTCTCAAACGTCTCAACGTATGAAATATCGAAAGATATGAGATCCTAACAGCATGTCTCTTCGTTCACATCCGAACACCTGCAAAAAAAATTTGTAAACATTTCGATTTAGCCATTTTCGGCCCTCGCAATTTTCAAATTTTTTTTTGCTTCTTTCGAAACGGGAGACGAACCGAACAATCGTCAAGTAAGAGTTAGATTGCGAGATTAAAACTCCTAGTCTTCTCTCTACTTTCAACCACACGACACCCTTGTTAAAAAACAAAAACATCCTCTATAAAAGCCAGGTTCGTACAAAAGCCGCAAAAGCGGCAGGGACTCAAAGCCACCAACGACCAGTCCCAAATAAAACATAGGCCATACTCAGCCAAAATAAACATATGAAACAAAATATTCTTAACCTCGATCAAACATAAAAACCTCAACCTTCCTCCATGGCCGGAGCCTCTCCCTCGCTATCGCCTTTCGCCTCCTCTGGGTTCAAAACCGCGTCGTCTCTGCCCTCCACAGCTACATCCCCCAGATCTTCGCCTACTACCGAGCTAGGAAAAGGAGGACACTCCTCCTTCAATCCCTCGAGGATCAGGCTAAGGTCTCCTTTGACGCTTGCCAGTTTCTTCCTGCGAACCGAAAAATCTGGTTTCTTCGACTCGTGGAGACGGGGGCGCCTAACCCCGAAACAAGAAGGTCTCGCTCAGGCCTCCCTCGACCGCAGCCAAAGTCAGATCCCGAGAATGGACAACCGCCAAAGAGTCGAGGGAGCTGGCGACCTTCGCCATGAAAGCTCGGAACTCCTCGCGAACCTCCTCTCAAGCCTCCGCAATCGCACTGGTTGCCGATTCCTCCATACCCTTGAGCTTGCACATGAGTTTGCGCACTTCCGTCCTAGCCGTCTTTGCATCCTTCGCCTTAAGCAGACAACTCGCAGTCTTTCCGAGATCCCGCTCAAGCTCCCAATCCGCGACTCGAGCTGAGCCGTCTCCCGAGAGTGGGCGTCCTCGATGACTCTCATTTTCCTCTCGAACAGCGCCGATCTCCCCGACGACTCTGCTAACTCTTTGGTGAGACCCTCGACTTCCGACCCACATTCTCTATTCATCCCATCGATCAGCGAGCCGAACTACAAAAAGAGGTGAAGAAAGCAGTCAAAAAAAGATCAACACCGAAAAAGAAGAAGAGAGATTTCGAACAAACGAACCTTAGCACGATGACGCAACACTAGCCCCAAAACCTTCGTCAAAGAGGGACCAGCCTCGAACTCCTTAGTACACTTCCTCCTCTTAGCCGCCTCAGGGTTGGCACAAGGCATCTTCCTTCCCTTAGGCACGGCGATCGGAGGAGCGCCCAGAGCGGGTAGACCTAAAACGACTTCCTTCTTAGCCCTAGGAGGGGCAATCGACTCTTGAACCGGCTTGACATCGACGACGGGAACAGGAGTCGTCGAGGATCCCGATGGCTGAAGTTCGACCTCCGGGATCAAGGGCCCTGCAGCGATCACGTCTCCAAAAGGCTTGGCATCGTGAGCAGCGACAAGAACCTCGGAACTTGAGGGAACCACCCGCCTAGGGTTCGCTCGTCTCTCAGCCTAGGCACGGCTTAACTCGTTCTGGAAAGACAGGAACTCAGCCAAGTAAGCCGAAACAGCCCCGGCAACTGGGATATTCGGCGTAAATCAACCAGCAGCATTGCTCATCTCGACATAATCATTCTTTTGAAGATTGTTTGAAGAAGACATCTCTTTGGAAGAGAACTCTTGGGAGAGACTGAGAAAGAAAAATTTTCAAAGTGGGGGAGGATGTGGAGAGAATGAAGGGTGAGGGTCCAATATTTATAGAAGATCTTTTAAAAATAAAATAAAAAGAAACTTTTCTTTTTTCCGAAAAAATCTTTCGAAAATATTTGATTCTAACCGCGGATTTCAATTAACACCACTACTCGCCCGCAACAATCACACACGAAACTTGCAAGTTGGGGGGTTAACAGTTGGGGTCAAAAACGGTCATCTCAAAATCAATGGCTAAAATCAAATCTCTATACGAAAGTCTCCCGACACGTTCTCAAAAACATAAACTTGGAATCGAACAAAACGGTCTACTTGCCAAGAGACGAGTAAACCGATCCCGAGCGGTCTACTCACCAACCGGCGAGTAGACCGGACCGAAATGTCTACTCGCCGTCTGGGGAGTAGGCCAATCTTGAACGGTCTACTCCCCAAATGGCGAGTAGGCCAATCTTGAACGTTCTACTCGCCGTTTGGCAAGTAGACCAATCTAGAACGGTTTACTCGCCGTTTGGCGAGTAGACCAATCTTGAACGGTCTACTCTTCAAACAGCGAGTAGACTTATTTTGAACTGTCTACTCGCCGTTTGGTGAGTAGACCAATCTTGAACGGTCTACTCCCCAAAAGGCGAGTAGACCAATCTTGAACAGTCTACTCCCTAAACGACGAGTAAACCAATCTTGAACGGTCTAAACGGCGAGTAGACCGACTCTGAATGGTTTACTTGCCGGATGGCGAGTAGACCGTGTTTACGTGGGTCAGCGGATAAAACAGACCCGAAAACCTCATGCAACCCATCCTCGACCTATCTTTGTGATACTCCGTTCCGAGAACGAGTCAATCTTAGTCCTCATTTCAGCCTGATCAAAGGCATCATCTCAACTTTACGATTCAAAGAGCCGAGGGGACTTGTTCTTCAGGATAAAGCAAGAACCAGTCTTATAAACATGGAAAGATTAACCGAACACACAAAGGTTGCCTGAGTCATACGAGAGGTTCGAGCTTCGTCAAGGTCCGACGTTGTTTTGGGAAAGGCAACTTCAATAAATCTTAAAACGCTTAAGTAAAAAACGGACCAAGGAGATCCAGGGCGCGACTAAAGGCCCACTTTCGGTTTTATTCGAAATAAACCCCAAACACCTACGAAGGTTTATCTCTACCTTGCAAGAGAAGATAATATCAAGTCTCTAAGGATAAATGTAAAAGTTTCCATAGATAAACACAAAAATTGGGAAGATATGGAAGATTTGCGCGAAGCGATAGATTCGACCAAGGGCATAATCGGAAAGGAAAAACCATCTCAGGAGGAGTATATAAGGAGTCTAAGGCTGAAGATGCAGGGGGATCCAAAAATTAGACCTAGGGAAGCTCTGCTAACTTAGAAACTTAGGAACTTAGGATTTGGGCTGCTGCAGACAGATCTCTGAACGGGGTCACCTTCGACCCAGGTTCTGCTTGTCTCTTTGTTAGCTAAGTCTTGTTCTTCTTTCAATTCCTTTGCAAACTTTGTAACTTTTTTTCTTATCAAATTAATAAAACGCCTCTGTGCAACTTCCCGTTGATATTCTTGTTCTCTTTGTCTCTTTCGTTTTCTCGTGTGTTGGCAGACAATCCGTGATCTCTGGGAAAGTAGGGTTTCCTAACTTTCCTTATTTTACGGAAAATTAACAGTGCGAATTTCAGTTCTCACAACCTTCTTGCACGTCACACATCTGGCACAGTTGGACTCGATAATCTTCTTCAATTGTGGCCAGTAGAAATGTTCCCTTACTACAACCAAAGTCTTGTCCACTCCAAAGTGTCTCATGAGTCCTCCTCCATGAGCCTCTCGGGTGATTAAGTCCCTCAATGCGCTTGAGGGATACACAACCTTCTACCCTTGAATAGAAAACCTTAATGCAATTAAATCTTCCCTTTGTGGTACTTTGGTACAGCCAGCATACGCTCCGAAAAGTCTGTGTCTCCTCCATAAAGATCCTTGATGAATTCAAATCCCATCACCTTAGCTTCCATTGTTGCGATCAAGGCATATCTCCTTGAAAGTGCATCGGCCACAATGTTGTCCTTTCCCTTCTTGTACTTGATAACGTATGGGAAGGTTTATATGAACTCCATCCACTGAGCACGTCTCTTCTTTAGGTTGGTCTGACCCCTTAGGTGCCTCAAGCTCTCATGGTCTGTGTAAACCACTAATTCATTGGACAGCAAGTAGTCCTGCCAAGTTTCCAATGCCCTGACTAGTGCATACAACTCCTTATCATATGTTGGGTAGTTCAGTGTGGCACCACTCAAATCCTCACTGAAATAGGCCACTGGTTTCCCTCCTTGAGTCAGTACTGCCCCAATCCCAATTCCGGATGCATCACACTCGACCTCAAAGGTTTTGTTGCAATCTGGAAGGAACATGATTGGTGCATGGGTTAGGCGATAAATGTCTGGAAAGCATCTTGCTGGGCCTTATCCCATGTAAACCCAACAGTCTTTTTTACCACAGCAGTGAGTGGTGCTGCTATACTACTGAAATCTTTGACAAACCGCCTAGAAGCTTGCTAGACCATGAAGACTTTGGACTTGGGTGATGTTGGCTGGTTCTGGCCAGTCTGGGATTGTGTTCACCTTCTCCTCAACCACCTGTAGTCCCTGTGAACTCAAAACAAAACTTAGGAAAACAAGTTTATCAGTTCAGAATGTGTACTTCTTGAGATTTTCATAAAGCCCGTCTTGTCGAAGTGTCTCTAGCACTTTCTCAAGATGTGTCACATGTTCAAACAAGGTGGTACTATAAATTAGAATGTCATCAAAGTATACCCAAACAAACTTACTGATGTATGGTCTAAGGATATGGTTCATAAGGGACATGAAGGTGCTTGGGGCTTTGCTGAGTCCAAATGGCATTACTAGCCACTCGTATAGACCTTGCTTGGTCTTGAAGGTAGTCTTCCACTCATCACCTTCCTTCATCCTTACCTGGTGGTTCCCAGTCTTAGATCTATCATAGAAAATATGGTGGCTCCACTTAAATCATCTAACATGTTATCTAGCCGTGGTATGGGGTGCCTATACTTAATGGTTATTATGTTTATCGCTCAGAAGTCTACACACATCCTCCATGTGCCATATTTCTTGGGTACTAACAACACGGGTACATCACATGGAATTAGGCTCTTCCTAACATAACCTTTGTCTAATAGGTCCTGAACTTGCCTCTCTAGTTCTTTTGTGTCATCCGGGTTTACCCTATAGGCTAGTTTGTTTGGTAAGGCAGCTCTGTGTATGAAATCTATCTGGTGTTCTATGCCCCTAAGTTGTGGTAAGCCGTGGGGAATCTCCTCTGGGAACACATCTTTGAACCTGTCAAGAAGCTTAGTGATCTCTGGGTGAAGTGTTAACTCATCAGTACCTGCACTCAAAACCTCCTTAAAGATCATTAGTAGCATTTTGTGTTTGGTAGCAACAGCCTTTCAGATATAACTAGGCCTAATAAGAAAATTAGACTTAACAGATTACTCTTTCTCTTTAAGCATTTGTAAATTCAATTCATGGACTTGTGCTGGTGTAAAAGGTGCTAAATTAATCGTACGCTTATCATGGATGAAAGTGTACATATTAGACCGACCATCATGCTTAGTTTCTTTATCCCATTGCCAAGATCTACCTAATAGAACATGTTCAGCTTGCATTGGCACAACATCACACACTACTTGGTCACTAATCTGAAGTTATACTTTATTATCTGACCACCTTATCCTATACGGGTGAGGATGCTTAGTCTTTTCTAAGCCAAGTTTTTTCAACCATGTATGCACTGGCAGCATTAGTACAAGACCCACCATCAATTATGAGATTACATACCTTGCCACTGATGGTACATCGACCGTGGAAGATTTTCTCCCTTTGGATGGTCTCAGCTGGTTGTACTTGGGCACTTAGCACTCGCCTGATCATCAAGCTTTCTCCTACATCTGGATATTAAATCTCTCCAAACTCTTCTTGGACAATCAGATCATCTTCATCATGGGACTCATATCCATCATCAGTGAGTAGCATAACCCTCTGGTTTGGACATTACCTTGCCATATCGCCTCGGCCATTGCATTTGAAACAAGGAATGTCCCTTGAGCGTTAAGGGTTGGTATTCTGACATGGTTCTGTCTGGGTGTCCTTGTTGGGCTCAGTGGGTCGGCTCTTGTTCTTGGTTCCTAGGTCAATCCCTTTTCCCTTATCTACTGGCTTTCGATATTTGTTGGAGTTGTTCCTTGAGCCTCAACCAGCCAGTGGTTTACTTTTGGTAGACTTTTTTTGATGTGTTGCTCGGCTTGAACGGCTAAGTGGAACATGTCCTTGAAGTCTAGATAGTTCCGTCTCTTCACATTGCTACTTATCCGATCATTTAACCCATCAACAAATTGAGCCATGATGAATACTTCATCCTCATTGAGGCCAAGACGGTTCCTCAAACGCTCAAACTCATCAGTACTCCTCCACCGACTTAGTACCTTGCCTAAGGTTCTTAAATAGCCTTTGTAAGTCTATGTGGAAGTGTTGGGAAACAAACCGTTGGCGCATTAGGTCCTTCATTTTGATCCATGACTCAAGTGGCATTAGTTGGTTCCTCCTCTGGTCTGTGGTGACTCTATCCCACAATATCAACGCATTATCCGTCAGTTGAGCCACAACAAGGGCAACTCTTTTGGGACCTAGAATGGTTGTAGTACTCAAAAATGTGGTCCATCCTTGAAATGACCCTGATCAAGAATAGAAAAGTCAAGAATTTTACCATGAGTTGGACGAGCCAAATAGTGGTCATGGTCGAAAGCATTTGGGCGATGGTCGATGAAAATTGATAAAAATCGAGAAATTGAAGAATGACAATTTGGAACCGAGGAAGGAGAGCTTTGTCTAAGTAAATCAAGAGATGAGAGTTTCCATTTGAAGAAGAGTTTTAGAATATTCTGACATGGCCAGAAGATTACGTGGAGATGACATGGCAATCACCCATTGGCCGCAAATGATGATGTGGCGATGCCATGGCGATACAAGTGGCAATTTCTCATTGGCCGGCGAGGTAACTTGGCGAACAAGTTACTGATTTTCTAGAATGTGAAACTTCACTTGCAAGGCAGGAAAACTTGGTGAAGAAGCTGAAGAAAAATCTAGAAGGAGGAAGCTTGCATGGTAAGTTTAATGAGTGGGACACATGTCCACAAATCTTCATGCACAAGAGTCCACATGTCCAGCCATCCTCAGCCCTCCTTTCTTATAAATACCAGAACATCCCCTTCATTTTCTCCATCCCAAAACCGTGAGTGACCACCTTAGAGAGAGAGAGAGAGAGAGGTGACTTTAGAGAGAGAAACCGAGTTTTAAGAGTGTTTTCGGTTACTTTAGTTTAGCGTGTTGGGAGAGTGTTCAGAGGTGTTTGTGTAGCCTTTGTAGGCAGCAACCAAGGTGGGTTCCGAAGACCTGTTTGTGTGTTTTATGTATGCAGATATGAGGTTAAGACTGGAGGGTTTTAAGGGACTACCCGAGGCAAATTTTAACTGATTTTGTGCAGGCCCCCAGGAGAGTGTGTGCTGATTGCATACATGTTGTGATTGTTGTATTGTTGTGTTGTCTAGATCTTTTTGAGTTATCTAGATATTATATTGTGTTGAACCGCAAGAGATTTGAGTGAGACTCTATCTTTTCAGGTGTGTTGTGTTATTTGCATGCATTGTTAGTGGTTATTTTATGTAGTCTAGATGCGTTTAGTGGTTGCATGGAGGTTTGAGGTTGACCTCCCTCATGCTTATTTGTGTTTTGTTGCATCTATATTAAGTTGTTTGTGTGTTGTGTGTCCCTATTCTAGACAAAGAGTTGCCTGGAGGTTAGAGGCGGAGCTCCCTCATGCTTGTTGTGTTTGTGTCTTAGTCTAGACTAGTGGTTGTGTTTTGTGTGTGTTGTGCATGTTTTGTTTAGGTGCGTTGCATGGTGATTTGTTCTTGATCTTTGGTCGATCTGATTCGGCGAGCTATACTTGTTGCATTCTTCGGCCGTTCCGGGTTAGTTCGGCCTAGGACTGTTCGGAGGTGTTACAAATGGTGGTATAAGAGCATGGTTCCTGATCATGGTCATAAGCCTCAACGTTTTAATATTTTATAAAGTCAAAACGAGTCGCTTATGCCACATTAGAAAACCGGTGCGTTCCGCTTAGGGTATTAGGATTAGAAACTAGGATTAGTTTTTTGGGAAATTTAGGATTAACCCTTATAGATGTGCAGATGTCTAACCAAGGATCAGGAGCATGCGGGTCTTCGTAACGTCGGGTCATGATCGGTCAAGGTATGCAAACTACCACAACTTTTGGGATGTTCCAGATTCGGCAAAACAGACAAGTGACAGTGGACCAAGTCCTATGGAAGGTGTGGACATGCACACAGTGAGGAGAATGTACATCCGAGAGCTTGGATATTATCAGTATCACCAGCCAACTCGCAGCGTGCAGAATCAGAACCATTTGCTGGACCGCAACGACCTCATTCACCTCATGCATATTATGTGGTTGGGACATTACTCCTGTGAGTGTACTAATTCAACCTCCGAGAAATAAGATTGGAAGGTATCGATTACATGCTACAGTTGTGGAGAGAAGGGTCATCTCGCCAATGAATGTACCATGCGTCGTCCAGAATAAGGAAGAAGAGCATTTGGCGTACCCAACCAACCAATGAACACCGGGCTGTGCGTCCTTCATCCAGAGGAAGGTTTTATGCTCTCGATAGGGGGGAACTCCATCTAGTGCTCCAGGAACGTCGAGGGGTCGTGTGACAGGTTTGTTTGGGTGCTAACTGTTTCTTTTGCATGTTTAATTTATTGTTTAGTAGTTAGTAGTTTGTAGTGTTAGTATTTTGGATGAATGCTAATGTGTTGATCTTATTTTAGGATCATTGTTGGTTGGTGGAACCCCTTGCTTTTGTTTTATTTGATTCGAGAGCCACCCATAGTTTTGTGAGCCCGAGTGTAGCCTCTAGATTTGTAGGAACCTTTTCTGTGTGTGAGGTTGATATGTCAGTTGCAACCCCTGGAGGCCAAAACTTAAAAGCTAAGAGAGTATTGTTGAATGCTCCTTTTGTGTTAAACCATGGAACCCTTTTAGCCGACCTAGTAGTAATGCCATTAGAACGTCATGAGGTTATTATAGGAATGGACTGGCTATTGAGGAATCAGACATGGTTGGACTGTGCAAGAGGAAGAGTTTGGTTTGAAGACGACCAGCGAGCAGTTTTAGTGTATCATGGAATCAAGTCTAGCGTCTCGGCGACGTTTGTGATGGCAATGAGAGCCGGGAAGGTGTTAGTATACGGTGAGGTCTACTAGGTGTCACTAACGTATATTGGAGAAGAGACAAGAAAGTATTTGAAGATAGAAGACATTTCGGTGGTCCTAGAGCTTGAAGATGTGTTCCAGGTGTTGATGGAGTTGCCATCACTTCGAAGCAATCCGTTCACCATCAACTTGAACGAAGTTCTGCAACTATTGCCAAATCTCCTAACCGAATGGCGCCAGCTGAGTTACCAGAGCTCAAGAAGCAGTTAGAGGATTTATTAGACAAAGGTTTCATAAAACCGAGTTCTTCGCCTTGGGGAGCTCCGGTTCTGTTTGTGAAGAAGAAGGATGGCAGCAAGAGATTGTGCATCGACTATAGAGGGATAAACAATGTCACAATCAAGGATAAGTACCCCCTACTGAGGATCGATGAATTTTGTTGGATCAACTTAGAGGGGCGAGTTGGTTCTCGAAGATAGACTTGGCTTCAGGATACCATCAAATTTCGATAGCAGGGACTGGCATGATGAAGACAGCATTCAACAATCGGTACGGCCAGTTCGAGTTTGTTGTAATGTCGTTCGGGCTAACCAACGCGCCAGCAGTGTTTATGAGATTAGTGAACGAAGTGTTCTATGACTGTCTCAACTAGTTTGTGATCATATTTATTGACGACATATTGATCTATTCGCGGAGCGAGGACGATCAAAAGGAGCATCTACGGAAGGTACTCTAGAGACTAAGAGATCGGAAGCTGTTTGCTAAGTTTAGCAAATGTTGATTTTGGAAGCGGGAGATTGGTTTCTTAGGTCATAGAGTGTCTGAGCAAGGAGTTTCAGTGGATCCAGAGAAGATTGCGGTAGTAGAGGGATGGCCTCGACCAACCACAGCTACGGAGATGAGAAGCCTTCTTGGGTTGGCCGACTACCACCGAAGGTTTGTCAAAGGATTCTCGTCCATTGCTAAACCATTGACGAGCCTGACCGGGAAAGACATACAATTTGTGTGGGATGAGCACACGGAGGAAACTTTCAACAAGCTTAAAGAGGCATTGACGACGACACTAGTTCTTACCTTACCATAGCTGGGTAAGACAAATGATGTATACACGGACGCGTCACGGGTAGGATTGGTGTGTGTGCTGATGCAAGAGAACAAAGCCATTGCATACGCCTAAAGACAGTTGAAGAAACATGAAGAGAATTACCGTACACATGATTTGGAGATGGAGGCGGTTGTCTTTGTACTAAGGATATGGTGATCATATCTTTACGGAGAGAAGGTTCAGGTATTTACGGATCACAAAAACCTTATGTACCTATTTACTCAAGCAGATCTCAACCTACGTCAACAATGTTGGATGGAGTCTATCGTGGACTACGACATTCAGATTCAGTACCACCCAGGGATGGCTAACGTGGTCGCAGACGCGTTTAGCCGACAGAGAGCAGTGGTCAACTCAGAAAAAGATTCGGAAAATATGTTCGAAGAATTCAAGAAGGTTACTTTGACAGAATTGGAACGAGAGTTAAGCGAATCATTAGGAATGCAAGCAGTGAATCAAGCCAGCTTAGTGCAGCATATCCGTCAAGCGCAAAGCGAAGATGAAGACTTGAAGAAGATCGTGGATCAGCTGAAGGAGGAAGATAGAGCCAAAACAATTGGTTATCATGTAGCGGAGGATGGAACGTTGTTGCTTAATGGAAGTCACGGTAGCAAAGGAAGGAGGACTTCAGGAAGAGATTCTCAAAACATCCCATCAATATCTTTTGAATATTCATCCAGGAAGCACAAAGTGTACAAATATGTCAGGAGATTCTACCATTGGCCAGGTATGAAGAGAGCGGTTACAAATTGGGTTGCACAATGTCAACTGTGTCAAAAAAATCAAGGCTGAGCATCAGGTACCGGTTGGACTACTCCAAAGCCTACTTGTACCAAAACGGAAGTGGGATTCAGTATCAATGGATTTGATTACCGGAGTACCAGTAGCAAGAGGAAGATCAAACAATGCGATTTGGTTAATCATGGATCGGTTAACCAAAGTAGCACACCTACTATCAATCCAAGACACAGATAAGACGGAGACATTGACAGAGCTTTATATTGACCAGATTGTGAGACTTCATGGAGTACCAGCAAATATTGTGTCTGATCGAGACCCGAGATTCACTGCAGAATTTTGGAGAGCGTTGCAAGGAGCCTTAAGGACGGAGCTACACATTAGCACTGCCTTTCATCAGGATACGGACAGGCAAACCGAGAGAACCATCCGAACGTTGGAAGACATGCTACGACTATGCATACTGGATTGGGAAGGTACGTGGGTGCACTACCTACCTTTGGTAGATTTTTCATATAATAATAACTACCACGCCAGCATTGCTATGTCACCGTACGAAGCGTTGTATGGAAAACCATGCCGAACACCTCTTTGTTGGACGGAAGTTGGAAAAAGAAGATTGTGTGTACCAGGAATCATTGAGGAAACATTGGAGAAGCTCCAAGTCCTCTGGGCGAACATGAAGAAAGCACATGACCAGCAGAAAAAGTATTCATATCAAGGAACAAGAGAAATAGTTTTTGCAGTAGGAGATAAGGTATATCTCAAGGTCTGAGCTCAAAAAGGAAAAGATCATTTTGGTAAAGTCGGGAAGTTAGCAGCTCGTTTCATTGGCCCATACCGGATCATTGGAAGAGTCGGAGAGGTAGCCTACCGTTTGGAGCTTCCAGGAGACATGAACCTACACCCAGTGTTTCATGTATCTATGCTGAGGAAGTATATTCACGAACCAAATTCAATCGATCCGGAAATGATTCCAGAGTTGAGAAGATCTTACCTTCCCGGAGGGACTGATCAGAATTGGAGAGCAACGTTTGAGAAAGCTGAAGAACCTAGAAATATCTTAAATCCAGGTATTTTGAGGAAGAAAGAACCGCATGGTGATTAAATGGGAAGACGAAGAGAGGTTTCGCCAGAGCTATCTAGAGTTCTTTGAAGATGATGCAGGGACGTCAACAGCCTTATAGAATTTGGGGACGAATTCTATTAAGGGGGGGGAATGTAATGACCCTGATCAAGAATAGAAAATTCAAGACTTTTACCATGAGTTGGACGAGCCAAGTAATGGTCATGGTCGAAAGCATTTGGGCGATGGTCGATAAAAATTGATAAAAACCAAGAAATTGAAGAATCACGATTTGGAACCGAGGAAGGAGAGCTTTGTCTAATTAAATGAAGAGATGAGAGTTTCCAGTCGAAGGAGAGTTTTAGAAGATGCTGACATGGCCAGATGATGCCGTAAAGATGACATGGCAATCACCCATTGGCGGTAGGTGATGATGTGGCGATCACATGGCGATACAAGTGACTATTTTTCATTGGCCGGAGAGGTAACTTGGCGACCAATACAGATGCCACATCCTCCAGACTCCTCTAACGCCGAAACCCTCTATGGTTACCTGCAAAATATACAACATTGTGGAATAAGAAACCTAGTGTTACTTAGTGGGGATAGGGACTCTCTAACAACAACAATTCCCCAATTCCTATTGGGGTTAAAATCGGTTACGACAAAATCAATAACTGAAACTTCCTGGGAAATGTACTCTTTGAAAAGAGAGAAATAATAATTTTTTAAAAAAGAGTGGGAAAATCGAAATCGAGTTTGCACGATAATCCCATGAGAAAGGTTACTCTATGCCACAGACGAACGGATCAACGAGCATCAAAATAACAAAACGACTATAAGGCTCGATCGTCCAACCAACCGAACGGAAAAGTTGAAATGACCAAAGCCAACTAACTCGCCCATTCAGAGAGTTGGATCGACCAAGATAACCAACTCGCCTGTTCACCGTGTTGGACCAGCCCCACTTGTCGAACAGGCGAGTTGGGTCGAGCAAGAAGACCAACTCGCCCGTTCGGCAAGTTGGACTAGCCCAACTTGCCAAACGGGAAAGTTGGGTCGAGCAAGATGACCAACACGCCTAACGGGCGAGCTGGACCAGCCTAACTAGCCAAACAAGCAAGTTGGGTCGACCAAGATGACCAACTCGCCCGTTCGGCGAGGTTAATTGAACACGCAATCCATTTTCATCCCGTCTTTGTGACTCCCTCCTTCGAAATCGGGTCAAACTCATTTTCGTTCTGGAATTTTACAGTAAGAATTGGTCTTCTTGTATGAGGTTTGAATTGATCGTATAAAACAAAAATAGTTAACTAAACACCCTGAATTGTCTCCACTATACAAGAAATTCAAACTTTCTTTGGAAAATACCTCATTTCGAAAGCACTCTTTCGATACATCATAAAAACGCTTAAGTCGGAAACGGCCTGAAAGGGTCTAAAGCACGGCTAAAATCCCACTCACAATTTTATACGAAATCAAGCCCAATCGACATGACGGACTATCTTTTAATTTGTAGGAAATATAAATGTTAAGTTCAAAACATAAATGTGAAGTTTCCGATGATAAACACGAAGATCGAATGAAAATGGAATATTCCCAGAAAGCGATAAAATCGACCAAGGGCATAAAAGGAAAGGGGAACTGACCCAAAAGGCATATATAAGGGGAGCTAAAGCAAAAGGCAAAGGGATCCAAAGATTTTGACCTAGAGGAATTATACCTTAGAAGAACTTAGAACTTAAGTGGCTAAAACCGCTGAGTCATACTCAGACGTTCCTACATCTTTATTCGACGATTCTGATTTCTTAGGACTCTGCAACTCATTGCACTTAGAAACCCTAAGCATTATTATCGAAAATCTTGGTTTGTATGACTGGCACTCGATTACAAGACGAACTTGCTTCGGCAGTTCTATCTCTTGGTCCACTCTTTTAATTGAACTACGTCCGACTTGATCCTCAAAAGGGGTACGTAGGCAGCCTTTCTTAAGGTCCAGTCCCAAATCCTTCAATTTTTTTGTCTTTTTTGTCTATTGCTAACGAATTGCAGTGACATAGGTTTCTCTCGACATAGGTGGAAGAGCTAGCAATTTTAGTTTCGTTTTACTGCTTGTGCCATACGATTTTTTTATCTCGTTTCCAGACAAGCTTCATGTACGCTTTTGTCTTTGGAGCACTCATACGCAAATTCGAAATAAATATATATTGTTTTCTAAATTTGTTTTGTTATCTTTTCGTACTTTCCGTGTTTATTCAATTACTTGTCGTTGGCTCTCGCACAGACTCTAGGACCTCATGGACAGTTAGGGTTTCTTGACTTTCCTTAATTTACGGACGGTTTGGGTCATATTACTCTAACTCATGGCCACAAAACGCTTGATCGAAACAATATCTGGAAATACGAAAGACAATACCGTAGATCACAACAACGCTAACTCCATCAGTGACTGCTGCCATCGCCAACACTTACGGAAACGCCGCAGTGTCTTGAAAAAATCGAAAACTTAGTCGCAACTTTTCGCCACAGGAGGAGCACCTTAACAAGCTCGAGATTTCTCTCACTAAACTGAAAGGACAAAAATAAAATCTATAAAACTCCGTAAAGTTCGTCTCATTACCGAGTTGGAAAAATCTCAGCGTATAAGGGTTCAACCAAAAGACCTTTTTCGAAAACTTTTTGGAAAAATAAAACTTACTCTCTCAGAAATTGCGAAGAAACCCTAGGTTACTCATGGGGATAGGAAGCAATGCAAATCAGACGCACAACCCCCACTGTTGTACTTCTTCCGTACAATTTTTGAAGAAACAAAGTCGATCTCTATTGAATCACTAGAAACCTAAACGGCTGACGAAAACTAAACTAAGCAAAACTTGAGAATGTATCCCTTACTGCAAAAACGTTTTCTGAAACCTAAGATTTCATAAAAATTCAAGCTTCGATTCTACGCGACGTATTCAGGGAACTCTTGATGAATGTCACTTAAACTTACTTCGGAAAAACTACTCAAAATCCCCTCCTATCAATCCTGCGGAAACGAGAAAATCTCTGATTAAGTCGACTCTTGATAATTAAGCTCATCACATCCAAAGATTCAGAGGCTAAAACGTAAGTTTTCCAAAAGAATGGCTCTCGTAAATCCAAACACGAAAACATGTTTACATAACGACTTTCGTAAAATTATACTCAACAACATTTTATGAAACAACTTTCGTAAAACTAAACTCATGACATTTTGCAGAATAACTTTCATAAAATTAAAGCCCAACAACATTTTATGAAACAGCTTCGTAAAATCAAAATTGACAATATTTTATGGAGCATCGTGCGTAAAACGTTTAGAAAACGACCGCACCAGCGTACCATCAAACTCGAATCAGACCATTCCAACTCGCTGAACGGGCGAGTTGGACTAAAATAGCTGTCCATCTCGTCCGTTTGGTGAGTTGGACTGGATGAGCAGTCTTTTGGCTCACATTTGCATTCTACATTGAGTCCCGATTGAAACGCATTTCGTTTAGTCTCAATCAGAGTTCCCGTTGAGATTATACGATCCAAAAAAGTTGGACGCACAGGTTGGACCAGTCAAACTTCCTAAAAGGGCGAGCTGGACCAAACGACCTGTCTAACTCGCCCGTTCAGAGTTAGACCGAATGAGCGGGTTGGACCAAAAGAGCTGTCCAACTTGCCCGTTCGGCGAGTTGGACCAATCTAACTTGCCAAACTAGCAAGTTGGACTGGATGAGCAGTCCTTCGTCTCAATTTTGCATTCTACTTTGAGTCCTGGTTGAAACGTTTTCGTATCATCTCAATCGAAGTTTCCGTTGAGATTTTACAATAAAAAACAAGTTGGATGCACAAGTTGGACCAGTCCAACGCGCCGAACGGGTGAGTTGGACCAAATGAGATGTCTAACTCGCCCATTTGGCGAGTTACCGAACAAGCCGTCCAAAAGTTGGACCAAAATAGCTGTCCAACTCGCCCATTCAGCGATTTTGACCAATCCAACTCGCCAAATTTGCGAGATGGACTAGCTAAGCAGTCCTTTGGCGCACCTTTGCATTTTACTTTGAATCCTGATTGAAATGCTTTTCGTTTCGTCTCAATCGGAATTTACGTTGAGATTTTACAATCAAAACACAAATTTGGCGAGTTGGACCAGTCCAACTCGCCGAACGGGCGAGTTGGACAAAACGAGCCGTCTAACTTGCCCATTCAGGGAGTTAGACTGAACAAACTGTCCAAACTCGTCCATTCGGTGCGTTTGACTTGATTAGTAGTCCTTTGGCTCACATTTGCGTTCTTCTTTGAGGCCCGGTCGAAATGTTTTTCGTTTCGTCTCAATCGAAGTTTCTGTTTAGATTTTACCATCAAAACAAGCTGGATGCACGGGTTAGACAAGTCCAGCTCACCGAACGGGCGAGTTGGACCAAACGAGCCGTTTAAATTGCCTGTTCGGTGAGTTGTACCAGTCCAACTCACCAAACGGACGAGTTAGACCTAACGAGCCGTCCAAACTCGCCCATTCGGCAGGTTGGACCATACAAACAATCCAACTCGCCCGTTCGGCGTGTTGTACCATTCCAAATCTTCAAACTGGAAATTTTGACCAAAAAGCAGTACTTTGGATTACCTTTGCGTCCTCCTTTGAATCCCGATCGAAACGCTTTTCGTTTCGTCTCAATTGGAGTTTCCATTGAGATTTTACGATTAAAACAAGTTGGACGCACACCGTCCAACTCGCCCCGATATCGAGTTTGATTTATTCTCTCCAACTAGCCTCATGGCAAGTTGCGCAAGCCATGATGAGCTTCTTCTTTTTGTTCTCATTCGAATCTCAATCGTAACGCTTTTTGTTTCATCTCCATCGGAGTTTTTATTGACATTTTACAACAAAAACAAGTGAGACTAAACTCCTTGGCATGCTCCTTCTAGAACTCTTGGGCGTCCAACATGCTTTCTTGGGCCTCCTCCTCCCCTTATTGGGCATCCTACTCTCCCTCTTGGGCATCCTACTCGCCCTTACCTCCATCTTAGCGTTCTCCTTTGAATCTTAATTGAAACAACTCTTGTTTCGTCTCGATTGGAGTTACCGTTGAAATTTACGATAAAAACGGAAGACAGGTTCAAGCCTAAACTCGGCCACGAAGAACTAATATTGTAGCCATTCTTAAGGGGCGTAGAGACATGAGAAGAGGAAAGGGATATGAGCAAGCAAAACAGAGAAGAGGTCAACCCAAACCTTGCAAAAAACAAAGGTATGGTCGGCTTGGTACTTTTTGAAATCAGACTTGAAATTTTCGTATAAAAGTACTAAGAAATAAAAATGCTTCGGAGATTTCCCTACACCTTTAGGGAATTTAGGATCAAGGAGAATAGTCTAGCGAACTAAGTCTTAGGTATTTTTCTATCTTGATCTATTTTTCTGCGACTGCTCAGACAGATCTTGCAAACCGATCTAAACTCTTGGAAAACCGAGAAACGATCGTCACAGATGCTCAACTTGCATCCCAAGGAAAGAAAGAAATAGAAATACAAACATCGTCTTCAATCCGACTCGTTCCTAGCAATTTTCTTTAAACCGACATATTCCTAGTCGTCAACCCGAAAGTCACCAAGTCACAATCCTAGCGTCATCTTAAAACTGACTTGGATTGTTGATCATCTCAACTCTTCGAAAGAAAACCGTACGCAGCCCTTCTGGTTTAACCGAGTTCGGTCGATTTTCAGGCAGGGGACATAACTTGTCGGTGGGTCATTCCGGAGAGGTTTTTACTAAGTTGGGAAAGACGTTTGCTCGTTTGTATAAAGAGAAAAGTCAGACAAGGAAGGTAACCGGCGCTTATAGAGGTAGCCGGAGAGTAAAAATCGGCGAGAATAATATATAAACTCTAATTCTAGCCTCTAGTGTTGAGTGTGTTGTCTTGTCCTCCTTTGCCCTTTATTCTTCCGTTCCATTTTATAGATGTCTTCCCAAAAGGGTGCCCTAGGTCGATTCGCCTAAATGGGCTTTGCTCAAGCGGGCCGGCCGTCTGAACCGTTGGGTAACCTTTAAGTCGCTCAAGCAAGCCGACTAAATTACGCTTGACGGCTAAAAGCAGTCTGAAGTGGGACATGTGCGTGCTTCAACCCGTGAGTCGAGCCTTGGTGGGCGACTCTGAGTCTGATGGGCCAGGCCAGCTATTTCATGGGCCTTGTTGGGAGATGTAATCCACCTCCTACAGTAAGTCCCCCCTAGTCCATTGACGATCGATGAAGCCGATCTCGATGGATTCGTAGATCTCGGTTCGGAAGGAGCTGGGGTGGTGCGACAGAATGGTTCTTATGAGCGATTTGCGTTCTCTCAGTCTTTATTGGGCAGGGCCTTCGAGCGTACAGTCATTTTCTTGTCAGGTGACTCTGAAAATGCATCTGTGTGAGTAAAAGAGGCTTCTCCGCAAGGTTCGCTTTTCGAAGATCATCTGTCGATAATCTATGGGACATATCGAGAAGTGAAAAGGCGTCTAGTAATATCGGTCCCTTTACGTGAGAAGGTAAATTGATTGCTGGAATTCGAACCGTCGCATGAGAGATTGACATATCGCTGGGGTCAGGCCCATTTATGCAAGAAGTCGAAAGGTCACGAGTAGAGAAGGTAGTCTGAGGCCCAATTAAGCTTTTTATATACCTAATTATGACCTCTGGGAATCGGGCCGCTCCTTTCTTTTATAAATTAGGACACTCTCCTCACTCTTCCAATTTTTCTCCGCAATCGCATGTATTCTTTCTCCAATCTCTCCACTTTCTCTCTCTAAGTAGTGTTGTAGGATATATAGCCGCATTTTGGTTAGCATGTGTCCGCCGAGTAGATATACCCGGAAGGAAAAGGTGAAGGGGGTGGATACTGATCCGAGCCCTGTGAGAGATGCGACGAAGAACGAGCCTCTCGAGGACTTTGATTTGTTACATAGGGATGTACTGACAGAAATGGCTGGTCTCGACTTGGCGCAGAGGATCCTGGTAGTCGACGCCGAGAGACAGATCAGAGGGGAAGATGACGGAAATGTCGCGGCAGATCTCCTAGGCGATACGCGATCCAGACTGGCTCAGGCTAGGCCGGCGAGAGCCCAATGAACATGAAGGTGGCGAGTCACTGAAGCCACTCATGTGGTGACTCCTCCCCTGGTCCTGACTCGGTACCTTGGGGTCGGAAATTTCAGGCGGCTGCCTGCTGTACCCGCCGATATGCTGCGTTCCGCAGATGTCAAAGGGCAGTCGTGGGAGGGAGTTCGAGCGAGTAAATCGACTCCGACACGGTGGAACGGTTTCTGATGGATTGTAATGCAGTCGGGTGACCACCTTGGTTCCGATGAGGGAGCCGCGTCCTTGGTCCCCTCCTGTTGGTTATCAATGTGTATATGAATCGTACTTCCAACAAGACACCAAGCTCTAATCGGTGGTTCCCGATTACTTGACTGATAACCGCCTTTGCATTCCGTCAGAGGGTGGCTATCTGCCAGTTCTTGAACGGTTCCTTTCGCCTGGTGGTCGTGTTGATGGTGATGTCCGTGGAGATCAAGATATCTCTGTGTCCTTGGGCATTTGAGGAGTTAACATTCATTATGCCTAAGCCGGGCGGTCCTTTCTCGGTGAAGTTAAGGCCAAAATACAACATCATCACCAGCCCCGAATAAAACACAGAACTGGAAGAGCTTTATTTTTATATCAAGTCCGACAGACACGCCGAATGACCGCTTTTGTGTCCTCTGGAACAAGAGTATCGGTAGACTGCCATACTCAAATGGAGTTGTATGCGTTTCGTTTCTCACCTTGTGTCTTTTGTTTATTTTTTCTCGCACAGCTGTTCACTCCTACCTGATCAGCTTTGCAGGAACCTTCTATAGAAACGCTCGAGCCTTAGTTGAGCTTGGTCATCGCAAGTGGCCTGACATATACGAGGATAGGGTCCGTCGTGCTTTAGACGGTATTGACAAAGGTAAGTTCTTCTCGTCGAAGACTCGTGTAATCGCTTTACTTGTTATTTTCTTATGATGATCAATGTTTGTCTCGTGAAGGTAATTGGGAATCAAAACTCCCCTGCCCTCCCCGATCTGGAAAGAAAAGGTCGCCGCTCTTTTCGAAAGCGGAACAACGAGAGTTAGATCGAGCCTTAAGGATGAAAGAGATGCCAGACCTTTCTGCTGCTATTGAGGACCGGATATCTGTCGGAGCAGCGCTCATGAGGACTCTGGACGGGTTTCGTCTTGACAGGATGGATCCAGAGAATCCTGGCCTCGAGGTCAATCCAAGCCGTGAAGGCTCAGGGGTCTCTCATTTTGATGTTGAGGTGAGGCGGTCCTCCAATGATAACAGCAAGAGGACTTGAGATGATCTCCTTGTCGATGGCGACTGACACGATGAAACGGCGGGGGGGGGGGGGGTAGTTTGACCAGAAGAGCAAGTGAAGAAGAGGAGAAAAAAAGAAGGTCGGCAGAGAAACAGCCCGTGACCGACAAGAGAGGGACTCCATTCTTGCGGGATGAGCCGTCCAAAGGCCTGGATCGGGACCAGGATGTCGAGGGAGGTTCAGGTAAAGATCTGATTGCTTCTTCAGGTGACACGTCTTTGCTTAATCCCCATACTGAGCAAGAGGTTCCCCTCCTTGGTGCTGCGGCGAAGAAGAAGAAGAAGAAGAATAAGAGGACCAACTAGGAGCCTAGGTTTTAGACTTCCAGGGAGGCCAGTCGTCAGGTCCAGGTGCTTGAGGAGCTGGCGAGCCTCCTGTGACTTCTCTGTTGGGGCATGGGGGCGAAACAAGAGTATCCGAGGACCAGGCAAGGAAGCCGATCACTCGGAATTTAAAGAATCCATTTCCCGACCGTCAGGTTTTCTTACTATGCCGACACCCATTTCATTCGTGACGGGCCAGAATGCGCAAATTTCTTTTGCCAGATAAAGGGGAGCTCGGACAGTCTGCCGACCGGGGAAGACTTGTTGTTCAAAGAAGCGTACGTTGAGGCGTCTCGTAGCCAGATGATGGTAAGTATTTTTTGTCGCCTTCCATTATACGTGAACTCGAACTATCCTGAACTTTTCTTGTGTTGTGCAGGCTGCAGGTGGGATGAAGTACTTGGTGGGCAGTATGATACTGAGCTCAAGACTACGTACGCTCGGCTGGGGGAGAGTCAAGAGTGAATGAAAGCCGAGAGAGCTTGTAGGTTTGCTTTGAAGGAGAAGATGAAGGCTCCTTCCGAACAGGCGATCCGAGAATCGACGAAGTTGTGTGCCGCATCAAAACCTGGGCGAAAAGGGCTGAAGGCGCTGAGAATAAACTGGGGATTTCCAAGGCCGCGATGGGGAAACTCGTAAAAAAAGAAAACAGCCTGGGAGTTGGAGAAAGCTAAGCTCGAGCTACAGAAGGCCGAGATTTCTGAGGCGCAAGCGCGAGAAGTTGATCGCCTCAGGAACTCTCAGATCTACGAGGTTACTAACGAGTGGGCTAGGGTGCAGGCCGCCTTGCCTGCTAAGTACAATCGCTGGTTCTATCAAATTTGTGGATGGATTGGTCGTGCCGACCCCTTCAATGATGTGCGGTTCTTTTATGGCAAGCCTTCGGGACGATAAAATGCCTCGAGATATTGAAGAGCAGAGGGGACGATGTCGCGCAAGAGCGGATTGATTTCTTCCAGTTTGAAGAGAATAAGTGTAAGGAGGAGGCCACTCGTCTATCCCATGGAGATCTCACGGAAGCTGATCTCTCGGTGTGTCCGTTGGTTCTGGAATCAAAGTTCCTAGACAAGGAGCTTCTCGCTACTTTGGAGGCCAAGTTTCTAGAGGACCCGCTTACCGAATTCAACCCACATGGGTCTAACTCCAGGCTGATCGGTGATTAGTTGGCTGCCTCTCTCCGTACAACGTAGCCATTCTCTCGGGGAGTGCTCGGTCTGAGATACTGAAGACAAATATGCTGGAGGCAGTAAGTGTGAGACTGGTAGAGGCGGAAAGGTCACCGCGATGACCTTCTCGGATGCGTCTGATGACGAAGGTGATGATCTCCTGAGTCTCGGAGATTCTGAGATGCAGGTGCCGTTGGAGAGTGACAAGGCGAGGCAAATGGAGGGCGAGTTGGAAGAACACAAGGACGCGGATCTGCAGCCTTTGGCGACCGGTCGCTCCTTGCAGGATCCTCAAAATGACGAGTCTCTAGTCGATGACCCGGCTGCAACGGTGGTTTGACCGCTTGAAGTTTGTTGCTTTCCTTGTTTTTGTTGTTGTTGTTTAGATAAGGCTTTTCCGGTTTTGCTCGGCACCTTTGTATGATTTGTCTTTGTTTGGTGGAAAGCTCGTTGCAATTTTTTAATCGCAGTCTAGTAATTCCGATAAGCCACTGGGAATAAGAATTCATGACTTTTTATTTGGCAATTAACCCAATCCTATAGACGAAAATTATCAAAAAAGGTTTTGAAGTAATTTATATGATGGTTTATCGACATGTTTAGTAAATACTCGGGTGTTCGGGTAAGTTGCCAAGGGGACTTATAACTTAATAAGTTTAAAGATTTACTCGAGGTATACCATTTGGTCGTCTGTCGATGAAGTCTATCGAATTGCTTATTCGGAGTGATAACGGTTTTCTTTATGCATTAAAGTGACTTTACATAGTATTCAGTCTGCCAAACTGCCATAAAACCATTAAAGAGAAAGAAAATTATCAACTTGACCGGTCACCACCGGTTCGGTCTGGACCTAGGGCACGTGTTTGATCAGGACATGTCCTTCAAGCGGACATGAGTGCCGGTACGTGATCCGAAGCTCGGCGTATTACGCTCTGCTTTGTCGTTTGCATCACGGGACATCGGGGCGTGGGCCGCTGTGGCCAGTAGGTGTGGCATCAGGGTGCTTTTACCTGCCTTAGCCGCACGACGCCCCCGTGTTGTGATGTCTATCCATTTATTTTGTATAGCTAGACCCGGCGAAGGGTTGCCTACGTACCCCGGTAAGGGATCAAACCATTTATAGTTCATTTTGTTGGATTAGAAGTGGCCCAGAGGGCGCACCTAACCGGCGAGCAGGGCGAACTTTGTATGTTTGCTTTCTCGGCTTGGTTTGAGACAGACCGGAGGAGTGCGTCTGTTCGGCGAGTAAAATTGGCTTTGTGGGCGCATTCACTCAGCTTGATTCAAGACAGACGCGGCCGGAGGAGTGCGTCTGTTCGGCGAGTAAAGGTGGCTTTGTGGGTGCATGCACTCATTTTTTTTCTTTTTTTGAGGTTGTTTCCTCATCTTATTCGGAAAGGTTGTATCGCTCATAAGTAATAGCGTTTAAGGTGCATTGAGCTCCATGCTCTCGGTATGGCTTCAGCGGTGGAGGTCTCGAGCCGATAATCTCCGGGCTTGATGACCTGGGTAATTTTGTATGGACCTTCCCAATTGTCCCCGATCTTGTTGGCTTTCTATTCTTTCGTACTTTGGAAGACTTTGAGCAGGAACAGGTTACCGAGCTCGAGGAGTCTGGATTTAATAGTAGCTCTCGATCTGGTGTTGGTAGTTCTGGATGCGTAGCAATGCTTGGTCGCGTTTTTCCTCTATCGCATCGAGCGGATCGAGTAGCATCTCGTTGGTTAGCTCGACATGCTTGGGCATCATAGATCGTCACAGACAGGTGACATTGACCATAGCCAGGGCCATTGCTTTGATGTTGTAAGCTAAAGAGAACGGGGTCGTTTTAGTCGCTCCTCTTGGCCTTGTTCGGTGTTACCAGAGCACTCCGTGCAGTTTTTTCTGCCCAGTTACCCTTTTTAGGTCAAGGCACTTCTTGATGCCGTCGAAAATAGTCTTGTTTTTTTCTTCGGCCTGTCCATTGCTTTGAGGGTTGTGTGAGGAGGAGGTGTTCAGACGGATCCTCCATCTCTCACAGAACCCACAGAACTTGCCTGAAATGAATTGCGACCAGTTGTCGGTGAAGAATTCTTAAGGGATCCCGTGTCGGCATATAATATTCTTCCATACAAACGACTGTAGTTTGACGTCGGTCACCGAAACGAATAACTCTGCCTCCACCAATTTCGTGAAATAATCGGTTAAGACGAGGACGAAGCGCCTCTGTCTCGAGCTTGGCATTGGGCCGATTATATCCATAGACCATCATATGAATGGGTATGGGGCTGTCATAGTGCGCAATGCTTCTGTTGGGCAATAGATAGTCGGGGTGTGTCGCTGGCACATGTCACAGCGTCATGTGTAATTATCGCAGTCGAAGTTCATTGTTGGCCACAAGAAACCAAGGTTTCTTATTTTTAGGGCCAGATATCGTCAACCTGTGTGGTTGCCAGCCACGCCTTCGTGCGTTTCTTCCATGACCAGACGAGTTTCCTCTTCGTGGATACATTTCAGGATAACTTTATTCGCAGTGTACCGGTGTAGACCTCCATCGATGACGACATTGTGCGTGGTGCGTGCCTTTAGTCGTCGTGCTAATCCCTTATTGGCAGGGAGCTTGCTGTCCATGAGGTAGTTGATTAATTCGGTTTGTCAAAATGGAGCGTCGTCCTGGTTGGTGTCCACCTCCATATCTTGTTTGTGGGAGACGAATACGACACCCGATTCTTCGTTTTGATCGAGAGAGATGCTCGGTTTGTCGATACAGTGGATAGGTATTGTTCTTTTGACCTGGTCGCGGAGCTTGCTTCCGAGTGCTGCAAGGGTGTCAGCGCATACATTCTCACCCCGGGGACCTTTGTGAGTTTGAAGAATTCGAATTCTTTGGCTAGGCTTTGCACGAGTTTAAGATAAGCATTCATTCTGTCGTTTCTGCATCGTAGTCGTCGCTGAATTGACTCGTTACCAACAGTGAATCGCAATAGGCGCTGAGTCGCTTGGATTTGACCGATTTGGCCAAACGGAGACCTACGATGAGGGACCCGTACTCGGCCTCGTTGTTGGATGCGGGTAAACCAATGCTAAATGACTGTATAATTAGCTCGCCGATTGGTGATTGAAGCTGGACGCCGGCCCCCAAACCTTTGTTAGTCGATGACCCATCCTCGTGCAGGATACAATTAGGGTTCTGCAGGATAAGGTCCTGCTCTAACTCCGGAGCTAGCTCGATAAAGAAGTCGGCCAAGACTTGGGATTTGACTGTTGTTCGGTTTTTGTACGTGATGTCATGCTCGCTGAGCTCAATTTCCCACTTGGAGAGTCTTCCGGACTGATTCATGTTTTGCATGACAGTTCGTAGGGCCTGAGTGCTCAAGACTTATATGGCGTGGGACTGAAAGTAGGGTCTTAGCTTTCGGGCTGACGTGACTACGGCGAGAGCCATCTTTTCGAGAGTCGGGTTTTGATTCTTGGCATCCGTCATGTGCTTGCTCGTGTAGAAGATGGGGTTTTTTCTCACCCATGTCTTCTCTGATCAAGACGCTGCTGATCGCGGTTGAGAAGACAAATAGGTACAGAAAAAGGTTATACATGTGCTCTGGTTTGGACAGAACAGGAGGCGTCGTCATATACAGCTTGAGTTGTGTGAAGGCCTCTTCGCATTTCTCGTCCTAGACGAACCTTTTGTTTCCGCGGAGAAGATCGTAAAAGGGGAGAAATTTTTCCAGTGGATCTTGAGATGAACCAGTTGAGTGCGGCGATTCGACCGGTCAATCGTTGTACTTATCAACTGTTCCTTGGGTTAGGGAGGTCGAGGATCTCCGAGATCTATTTAGGGTTTGCCTCGATGCCTCTTTGGGTGAAGATATACCCGAGGAACTCGCCTGATGTGACTCCGGAGGTACACTTACTTGGATTGAGTTTCATGTCGTACTCATTCATTACTTTGAAGCAGTCGCGAAGATATCTGAGGTGGTCGCCAGCGAGGAGAGACTTGACCAACATATCATCGATGTATACTTCCATTGTGACGCCTAGCTTATCAGCGAACATTCGATTGACGAGTCTCTGATACGTTCCCCCTTCATTCTTGAGGCCAAAGGGCATCACTTTGTAAAAGTAAGTCCATCGGTCCGTAATAAAGCCCGTCGTCTCGCGATAGTCCGGATGCATAGGGACCTTATTATAAGCGGAGAAGGCATCCATGAAAGTCAGAAGTTTGTTCCATTCCGTCCATTCCACTAGCCGATCAATGTGAGGGAGGGGAAAACTGTCCTTCGGGCACACCTTGTTTAAGGCACTGAAATCGACACAGACGCGCCATTTGCCGGTCTTTTTCTTGAATACGACAGGATTGGCGATCCACTCGGGGTACCTCACTTTGGTAACGGAACCGACATCGAGTAGTCGTTCTACCTCATTGTTTACTACCTTTGCTCACTCCGGACCCAGCTTCCTTCTCTTCTGTCGGATGGGTTTGAACGTTGGGTCAACATTAAGCTCGTGGGTTGTTATCGCAGGGTCGATACATTTCATATCTGTCAAAGTCCAGGCAAAGATAAGCCCCGGCTGTCAAAATTTTGCTATGGTCATTGTTCTCAATGGATATCTCGACGACTTCTTCCTTTTGCGGGTAACTTTCTGAATTGGTTTTGCATTTGTATTGATGTGGGTGATGGTCTGCTGCTTCTTGATTGTTGCAGCCTGCTGGTCTCCACGAAGGGTTCGGATCTGACAGTCGACTCCTGGGAATTTGAGGCATTGATGGTACGTCACCAAGATAGCTCGCATAGAATATAGCCACAGGGTCCTGAGGATGACATTGTACGGTGCTTTGGTGCCGATGACAGAAAACATGACCTATTTGGTTACTCCATTTGCGTATACTGGGAGTCGGATTGTTCCCAACATTTCCTCGGACGATCCGTTGAAGCCGTTCAAGGTCTGAAAAAATGGTTTCACGTCGGGGTTGTCAACCCCCATTTTATCAAGTGTATCCCTGGAGATCAGGTCGACTGAACTGCTTGTATCTATCATGGCTTTTGTTAAATCACAGTCTCCAATTCCAAGTTCGACGAGATGTGGATCTTTATGCGGCATATGGACACCAGCTGTGTCCTGGAGAGAGAACCTGATCTGCGGATCGTTCCCTGGTTTGTACGGCCATTTCTGAGAAGTAGTCGTTGCCATCGATAGTATTTTACGGAACGAACTGAGTCGCCACATGAAGGAGGAACACCCATGATAACGTTTAGATGCATCGGTTACGGAGTTCATTCCAGACTAATCTGCGTGCGAAGGTCGAACGCTGAGTTGTTGTTGGTCGCGATCGGTTCCTGACAAGATTTCTCATTTCGGAGCTTCTGTCGAAGATCCGATGGCTTGGTTCTATTGAGTCGGATCCTGAGGTCTTCTGCTTTGGAGTTGAGTTGGCTGGGAGGTCCGTGTCTTTGACTTGTTCGTCACGTGCTTCCGGAGTGTCGTTTTTGGTTACCTTTCTTGCCTTTGAGGATTCAATAACATCTCGTAAGTCTGAGGCGACAGTGTGGATGCCTTGGTCGTCTATTACTCTTCGCTTCAGCTTGTCACTTAGGTCCAAAGTTACGATTTGAGAGCCGCTTAGTTTGGAAGTCTGTCGGTCTATTTTAGTTCGTAGTTCCTCGGATTCAGGGGCAGCATCGTCGTCCGACGAAACATTCTGGCGGGGTAAGTTCACATGAACGCGTCGTCAGTGGCAGGGTTTTTCCTCGTTAGCCGACGGGTTACCCTTTTCTTTGTTTCTCGGGGCTACCTTCGTTTTTGGGGCGTCTTCATCGTTCCAAAACGTCCTTGCTTGTTGCTTTTGGACCTTTTTCTCCGTGTTCTTACTCCAATTTTTGGTGTTCTTCTGCTTTGGCCTGGGGGGTTCCACTTTGGCTGTGCTGTTGGTGAAGGACGCCAAGAGTGCATCATGCAGTTGTTTGCATTCTCGTATATTGTGACCCCTCATCTGGTGGCACTCGCAGAATTTGTTAAGATCGACGACACTGAATGTTCCGACCGATGCTTCTACTTTTCTATCGGGGCCAGTGGTTCCACCCTTTCCCACGTACGACTAATGCTGAATCCGGGAGTTCTTCTTCATTGACGATGTAGACAAAACCCTTCTTGGAATTTGCTTTGTCGGTGGCTGAATGTTGTCGCGGTTCTTGCCGCACATCCGATGCTTTCAGCGTTGACTTAGAGGCATTCTGCCTAGTGATGATTACCTAGGTATCCTCCTCCATCCTGATGAAGTTGATGGACCTATAGATGGTGTCTTGCAAGGAAGTTGTTT